>VWZT01004479.1:75889-98737 GCA_013397055.1 Pachycephala philippinensis | reverse complement strand
GGGGGGGGAGAGGATGAGTGGGTGAGGTAGAGAAATTTATGAATGCCCAGCACAGAGAAATTTGCTGGAGCTAGTTATTTCTTCCATGGAAAACTTCTAATACACATTGCATTTGATTTTTAGAATCCTGAGGGATTTATTTTCCATACTGTGGCACATAGGGAGAAGCACCGGCTTTATGGAGAAGCCTTTACCAAAGGCTTTGGTAAAGAAGCAGGTAATAGAGCACCAATTTTGTGATAAAAGCTGAAAGTTTTCACTTTCTTTTTTCCCTTTCAGTATTTTTGTCCAGAAGCACCATCAGGGGTTCATAGGTCTCTAGCACACAACAGTAATCACTGTTGTCACCACCATTGTCATATTCTGGGATGGAACTCAAAGAATTGTGAGTGAATTTAAGATTAAATGATTTAAAATTATTTCACAAGTCTCTGGAAGTCTGGATGGAGTGCAGATTTCTAGATAATCCTATAAATCTACCTTTAAGTAAAAAATCTGGTAAATCTAATTCTCCTTCATTGCCTAAATTTATTTTAGCTGTAAGATAATAACAGAAAAAAGTTAAGTTTATTTTAGCTTATCCATGACTGATGGTAGTATGAGATGGTTAAGAATCATATCCTTGATCATTGCTCAGTTGCTCCTGTGCCTCTCCCCAGCCACAGGCCACCCAAGCACTTCCACTAGGAGAACCATGTGTATGAACCACTGGCTTCAATCCAGCCTGTAAAATGCTCATAATTATGGAGTCTCATTAAAATGAAATCAGTGAAACACGCTTCTGCTCTTAAAAATGATGGGTAAAATCCAGAGATCCTGAAGACCTTTATGCTTTCATTGTGAAATAATTCCTTCTGTTCTTTGGATCTATCTATTAATTTAGAAAAAGTACCATTATGGTTAGCAGGATCACTTGAAAAGATGCCCACAATCTAGAGGACGATGCTGTAGAATCTGTTAAATGGCTGACCTCCATTTTTCAGATACTGGGATGAAATCAGCTGGCATAGTTGAAATGATGGTCAGCCCCTCAGCAGCTTCATACTTCTTTAGTTGTGACAGGAATCTGCTAATGGTGTTTGAGAATTCAAAGATGGCTCATTATGCCTTTGTTTTTCCTACTAAGTTATTTTCTCTACTTCCGAATAAAGGATAAAATAAAGTATTTTAATTTTTACATGAATTTACCAGTCAGATTGGGAAGATCTATTTTTCAGAGCTCTGCCTCAGTTTAAATCACCAATCCTGCAGCATCAAGAAGACGTTTGACTGCGTATGGCTGCTCCCCACTGCAGTTTGCAGTTACCTGAGAGCCATTCAGTGAAGTGTGTGGAACAGCAGTGGCTTTCCCCAGATGAGCTGCAGCTGGCCAGCAGTACCGTGAGCCTGAAGGTCTTTAACACTTCCGACAGGTGCCGAGTTACAGAAATGGGTTAGCTGGAAAGTTCTTTGTTGATGCATCCATAAAGGTTATGCTCAAAGCAGGTGGACTGAGGGTAACCGAACAGGATTTTCTCTGTGTGATTTTAATCAGTTTAATTCAGGAATGGAACACCAGGCTTAGCCTGTGGCAGGATGGCTCCAACACATGTTGCTGAAAATTATCTGAATTTGAAAAGTTGTAATTGTAAGATGTACAGGGATGAAGAAAGTTGGCTCACTAAGTTTAGGATTCAGTCTCAATTCCTGCGTAAATGGGAGGAAACAAAGTATAATCTCTTGTATTTTTAGGTGTTTTTCTTCTATTTTCATGTACCAAATATGCATTTTTGTATCTCTTAAAGAAAAGCAATTCCAGATCAGTTTTTGTGACTTAAGAGGAATTACAGTTGTTTGGAAAAGCACAATCTGAAACTTTTTACTTAATAATTGGAGCCAATAGATGCTTGCAGTAGTGAAGTTTTTCTCCTTAATTGCAAGCACCAGAAAAAGCTGTAGTTAAGACACTGACAATACAATAAATAGCTGACCTGGTGGAACGTGCTTGGGCTGTAGCCAGGAATCTCATCCATAGATACACTCTCCTCTGGGAAATGGTTCTTTCTCTTTGCTTTGTAAGTCTTGTAGTAACCTATTAATTTTTTTTTTTTTTTTTTTTTTTTTTTTTTTTTGTTTTTTTTTGTTTTGGTGCTTTATTTTAAGCCAAACCTTTATTTTTACAAATAATCAAATTCCAAAAAGTGGTCTGGTAGATTGTGACTCTTTCGAGAATAGGAGGGAATAATACTACTTGTGAATTATGTATTGTCTCCACTTTTGCTTGTATCAGTATACATCCAGGAATATGTGTTGTGAATTTATTGGGTTTGGCTAACCCTGAGTGAGACTGGCATTATACCTCAGTTCTGTAAAACACTGAGTTATTTCCAAACTACCATGTAATAACATCCATGGTCTGGAATTCTAGTCCCTCACAAGCTCCAGCATACAAGGAGTGCAGGATAAATGTATTATCGGCATATTAAATATCTGAATAATCAAAGTGAATGCCTACAGTTGCTGTTTGCTGGAGATTTCATCCGGTGGTCAGGAGCAGAGCAGTGCCAGTTAAAGAACAGCTTGCTCCAAAGTGCTGGAGACTGGTGTTCACCCCACATTAAAGACAGCCTCCAGCTGTGCAGGGAACCAGCCTGTTCCATCTCTGTGGGGTTGCCATGGGCATGTGGCTCTAAGAGCCACTCATATGGACTGGCAGCAAGAGAAAGAAATCTGTAAAAGATCTAAACATAAACCATAGCATTCAGCTTGATACTTGTTGTGGACTAGTGCTTTACATTATTTGGCCAGTGAATTCGTCACATGTTGAGCAGATGGAAAGTGTTTCTTGCTGACTCTTTTCACAGGGTAAAGATGTTTTGTGGATGAAATTTGCTTGTGTATTTTCTTGGCTGTTGGTGATGTAGATGAGTAGTTTACTGAGCACAGAGCTGGCTCATGAAGGGGGAAAAGTGATTCTTCAAGAAATGAAAAGTGATAGCCATGAAAGCTGTATTGCCGATCTTGTAAGGAAGACCAGAGCTCATTTTTTTTTCCTGATTTTTTTAATCTGGATAATCCAAGTTAATCACCATTGTTTAACACTTCGGATTAAAAAAATAATTGTGTCTGTAGAGTTGCCTCCTAAGTTTAAACTAGCAACCAGATTGGTTTTTCCTAATCAGAAAGTAATAAAGATTGCTTAGGGGATGTCACGTGGTGGTGGTATTTATGTGACAATTGCACTCCTTATGTGAAATGGGCAGTCTTTCACAGTCACCAGGTTTGCAGAAAATTTCAAGTGCTGAAATCATTCTTCCCAGAAAGAGAAACGAAAAAGGCTAAAAAGCAAAACTTTTAAGAGTTAAGGCTAAAAAGTAAAACTGTTAAGAGTTAAAAATGAGGTGAAATGCTGTTCAGATTTTCAGAAGCCTCACTTTTGTATTTCCCAAAATAATGCTGCCCATGATCTGTTTCTGTTTCTTACATCAGTTTACATATTTAAATCTATTCATTCTCATTTTCCTTTAGGTGATCCTGATTCTTACCAAGTATTATCATACTGACATGGGGAAAGTTCTGGAAAGCTCTCTGTGGAGGTAAGTTCTCTGCTTTTTCTATAACCTTCCCCCCTGCTATTCTTGGAATAGATCCATCTCTTCCCTTTCCAGACTGTTGCTGAGTTGAGTTGGTAGCTGACTGATGGTATTGTAGTAAGATTATCCCAATTGTCATCAGCTCTTACTCCCTCTCTTCCTTAAATGCAGTTCCTGTAGTTGAATTAGAGTTTGTAATGAGTTGTTAACAGTAGAGACAAAGAATGATAGTGAAAATAAGGTACCTCCTTGATGCCACTTTGCAAGTTGCCATGCTTTTCCTTTTCCTAGAAATTTTGCATCAAATTCACTTAAAAAGTTTGAAAGGCTTGCTGTGTCGGGCTGTGTCTTTTAGGAGTTCTTGCTGCTTGAGTAGTGTACTGAGGTTAGTAAATAATCTTGCTTTGGAAGTAGTTATGATTGGATGAAATACACAAGCAGTGTAGGTTATATTGTGTTTTATGACAACTGGGAATAAATAGTAATCCAAATAAATTTCTAAACTGATTCTCACTCCCATAATATTTGTGAATTAAGATACCAATATGCTTGTTGCCTGTGTGTGCACAGATTGCATGCTCAGGTGTACATCAGCACAAAACCAGGGCTAAGGTAAGTCTGTGTTATACTAGTCACACTGGTTATTTTTTCAGGTCTTGTGTTTTGCTATGGGGCTTGTGCTCTAATTGTTTCTTGTGTGTGTGTGTTTCTGTATAAGTTTTCCACAACAAATTCTTGCTAGACCCATAATGTACATTTGAAAAGTGAAAGTGTTTTACAGGTATCGATAAATATGATACCGTGCCAGTATTTGCTCTGCTAGTTTTGCTGGTTATCTCTAGCAGTAGAAATAAATAACAGGAGACTTAAGCAGTCATATGTGAAATTCAAATGTAGCTCATAAGCTTCAGGTCTAGACACAAATAGTTTATCTAAAACCTTGTGGCTTAGTGACTTGTAAACTTCATGCTGTCCCAAGAGCTTGTATGGGAACTCGACCTTCAGCTGTGTGTGTAAGGACCTTTACAGGGACAATCCAAGAAAAGGACTGGGTAAGGAAATAGGGAGTGGGAAAAGTCTGTGTCCAGGACATGCTGCAAAACAGCCTTGTTACTTATTTTGAAAGAGGTGGCATTGTTTTAACCTTCTGGAGTTTCTCAGTGACAGTGCTTCTGCAATATCTTGTTGTCATACCCGTGTCTGAGTAGTGCTCAGTCTGCCCAGGGCCAGTTGTCCATGCAGAATAAGGGTATTTTTGAGTAAAAAAGAAACTTCTAGTCTTAAGAAGGAGGTATTCAGGAAAGAGAGTAAGATCAAATAGAGACTGCTTAGCATTGGCTCAAGATTGGCCTTTTTAGGGCTATGACAGTTCATTTGTAACTATGCTTTCAACTTACAAGATGCAAAATTAATTGCACGTTTGTTTCTGTTTTAATTTTTGTCCAACATCTTGTGCAAATAAGACAACCAAATGACAATTTGGATACTCCCAACTGCGTAGGCACACACTGCTTTCCTATTATTTGTCAGTGGCCCATACAACATGTGCAATGCATTTCAAGTTTTGCAATCCATACTTCAGGATATCTATCATAGTCTTTTAAACATTTTCAGTTGGACTCTTCAAAATAAACTCTTTGCTCTTTTAAAATAAATATAAACCAGGCTTCAGATAATGTTTCTTTCTTTTGAGAAAATAAACACTTAAAACAAGGTCATTCAGACCTTGCTGACAGCTGGTGTAAAGAACCAGTGTGAACTGCGTTCAAATAAAATTGATACTAGTGTGCATCATCTGGAAATCGTGCCTTTTTACTTACACGTAGCAGATGTACCAGATGCTTTGGTACTGGCACAGGTCGTGATACCGCCCCAAGGGCTGGGCACAGATGTCCTCAGGGCTGTCAGCGGTGTCAGGCTTTGGGGATGTGCCGGATGCCCATGGCGCCATGGGGCACTTTAGTGTGGCACGGATGGGGCCTTGGAGGGTCTCTCCTTGGGTATGTCTTGCAATTTCACAGGGCACAGCCCAGCCAGGGTCTGGACATCAGGGTGCTTTGGGCTATCCACTTTGTCAAGAGAGCCCCTGGGAGCCCACTCCCTTGATGTGATGATGCTCAGAACGTGCTGAGCCGGTGGTGGGGATGAAGGCTGCGGCTTGTTGACCAGACAGGCTGGATGGGTTCTGAGTCACCTGCTCTAGTGGAAGGTTCCCTGCCCATAGCAGCGGGGTTGGAACTAGATGGTCTTTAAGGTCCCTTCCAACCCAAACCAAACCATTCTATGATTCTATGGTTTCTAAAACCAGTACGGAAAAGCTAAAAGGAAATGAGTGCTTAAGATGAGCACTTGGGCCAGGGGTTACTACCTAGCTGATCCATGCCTGGATATGTTCTGGGCTCACGTCCTTCCTGCACCTCTGCCAGCTGTGACGTACAAGAGACACATACACTTGTCAGCCTGGAAGAGTTACAAAGTGCTTGGATCTGCAAAAGTGCAAATCAGACCAACTACTGCCAAAATAACAGATAGTGGCCTTCTCTGTTGAGATGCAGCTCGCTGTTTGTACTAAATAACTGAACGAAGCTGCCTTTGCAGTCAGGGGATTTCTGTGTTTTTCCCTGTGTAAAACGGTTGGAGCTTCACCAGTTTTCGCCCATGTTTGCTGATGGAACTGGGGTGTTGTAGTCACATTGGCAGCCTGTCCAGAATGTATAGTGTATATATTTTTCAACTTTTTTTTAAATTCTCTTTTGCATTCTTCTCATTTGTATCAAACAAATATGCAGTAAAACAGGTGTGAAAAATGATACAGGTTTTTCATGTGAGGAGAGAAATGCCATTAATGTGTTTCTGTGCCCTACTGGGAATAGACCCCTCCAGTTATTTCCTGAATTGGTCCAATGATTTTGTTCTTATCTTACCTGGCTAGATAATACCAGAAATTATATTCTCTAAGTCACTAAGTGACTTAGTCACTAAGTGAAAATAAACTAGTTTTATAAACTGATCAGTTCTGACCAGGGTAATTTTTTTCAATGTTAATATCCCAATTTCTCTTTCTGGTCAATAAATATTAACCTACCTTGGTGTTCATCAGTTATTTTGTTCCTCAAAACTGCTTCTTTCATCTTCTAAAACATATTTCCACTTCTTCTCTTTCCTTTTCTCCCATCACTCATTCAAAAAGACTTTTTTTTCTCCTTGTTTAGCAGAACAAAGAATGAGAAAGGATGATCTAGTAATACTTGTTTGTTCTTAGTGACCTTGGAGCTGCAGTCAGACTTTGATGCAAATGGTGATGAAAAACACCAATCAGAGGTACATGCCTGCGTGGGGGGGGCTCTATGTGAGGAATATTTGTGGTTGGATCTTGGTGACGCATTTTTGTGCCTCTGCAGGGCATTGTCAATTTGTGTAGGTAACTTATGCCTACAGGCATAAGTTACAGGCTTGGGAGGCCTAAATTTGAATTACCTTGGAATTTTTCATTGTTGAATAAACAGGGAAAATAGTGCTGTGTAATGAAAATCTTAACAAGTTTTTTACTAGTAACAGCCATGTCTGATTACACTGAAGAGGTGAAGACAAAATCTTCATGGAAGTACGCAGTTAAAAAATACCAGACTGTGCTTCTTTAGTCAGCTATTTCTGATGCTTTCCTAATTTGCTTATTAAGTAATTGTCAAGGTGTAAATTGTATAAATATTTGACTCAAAATAAGGTAGGGAAATAAATAGAGATGACATTGGTTGCCTCTTGAATATAAACTAAAATAACTTTTTGAGAAGGAGCAGAGGATTGTTTTCAGGTCTGCTTTTAGAGTTTCTAAACTATGGTACATATTGGGAATACAGGTTGGTTGTCATGTTAGAGCTCATTAGCATAATGAAAAACTGAGAATTCAAGTACTAAAATTATCATCACACGTTGTGCTTACATAGAAGGTACTTTACATACTAGAGCTGTTCCTGTCAGAGTCCACACATATATTTATCCAGCACATTTACAGTAGGAAGGAGCTGAATCCAACTGACCATTTAGGTTGAGTACGTGTTTCCATATGCTTTATGGACCCATTTGTGCACAAATACATAGGTGCACATATTTTACAACCTCAGGTGCCTGCTTGTATCTGTTGAATGCCTGCAACTTTAGATGTAAGTATTTGAATTTTTCAATCAAATAGTTTAACTTTGAATTAGTAACCACTTACAAATTAATGCTAATAGTTATCTGAGTTAATTATTCCTAATAATGCCTATTAGAAATACAAATTATTATTATTCCATTTTATACATGGGACAACTGAGATGGTGATATTGCTGAAGATTATGCAGTGGTGACTCAGTACTATATGGCCATGGAATTACCTTCTAACCCTGTACTTAGACTGGCTCAGAGTCCTGTTACTGATAGGCATGCAGCCTTCCCTTTCTTAGCTTGATCTAAGCAATGAATAATAGATGCTGCTGATGATTGCTAATAAAGTTTTGATTGCATATTATCAAGCTGTAATGATACAGTAGTGCTCAAGTGGCTTGCTGTGTAATTGCCATTGTTCCCAATGGCATCACCATGTTGTTATTGCTTCACCACAGCAAAACAAACGGCATTGCTTGATGTAACTGCACTGTTGGATCCTCTTAGCATTGCCTGCAGAGTGCTAGGTAGGCCTAGGCTCAGCGATGTTGGGTTGTTTTGCCCCATGTTATCAGTAAAGAAATGCCAAATGAAGAAACAGACTTCCCCACCTCCTTAAATATTTTTGGATATCCTAGCTGAACTTTCTGGGACTCCTTACTCCAAATGCAGCCTGAGAGGGGAGTAAAGTCAAAGTGCTGTAGGAGGAGGCTGTAAGTCCAGATCAGTGGCTGGGCAGAGGTGAGAGCAATTGGGAGAGTCTCACAGACAGCATCATGCCTGCCGAATCTCAAGCAGGCAGGAATATCCTGTCTTTGGTGGCACAGCGCTTTCTATCTGCACCCACAACAAGCCACCTGGTCAAGGACAAGACTCACTTGTGCAAGCCCACTGGCCATCAGGAGCGATCGGAGCACAGTGACTGCAGGGGGCTTTGCGCATTTACAGAGTGCAGACCTACACTAAGGCTAAAATCCAGACTACAAAGAGCTGGAGATTCTTTTAAGGTGGATACAGTGAACAACATATGACTCGGGAAAGTAAATTTCCAGGTGGCTCACAGAATGTGTGAAAATGAATATGGACATTTGTTTCCGAAATCTTTGGACTTGTAGGTGAAACTCATTTGACCTGTTTCCTGAAATTAATTTAAAAAGGAAAACAAAAACCCTCAATGTACAGTTCAGTGCCCCAGTGAAATTTCTGGTATGAAGTACTGCTTAATAAATGAGCAACTGTACCCTGCAACAACTTGCACTCCCAGATGGCCTTATATTGTGGCTCTGCTTTGAAAAGTGACTTTGTAGAAATCGCCCCAATGGATGGAGTTATTGAGTCTGTGATTTTCATATCAAATTTTCTCTTTCCAAGTTAAAAAAGAAAAAGAAATGGCTTTCTAATTATTAGCCCAGTGAACTCAGCTTGGGATCCAATGTCTAGCTGTGCTTTCTCTAGCTAATGCATCATCCTGAGTAATGCAAGTTCTGCAATCAAAATAGACTGTCCTCAATTATACCTGTGCAGCTCTTTTGTGCTCCTATTATATTCTCATTTACGCCTGTTGCACTGAGCAAAGGTTTTGGGCCATAGTGTTGGAAAAGCAGTCCTACAATTAGAATTTTATTTCTCTTACTGAACAACAGATTTTTTTTTATGCTCTCCTTGATCATATTTCCGCATTCTAATAGTATTGCAAAGACTTTCATTGTCTTTGCTTCAGCTTGGATTATCTTACTAAAACCTAACAATGCGCCGTTATGAGTTGAATTGTGCAGGAAAGTCTTTATTTTAAATTTATTTTGGACATTTAAAATAAGCTGTAAAACCTTAGTTAAAACGTGGATATAGTGGGTTGCAGCATGTCAGCAATGTTTTGTTATGGGTTTCAGGTAGGAAAAATATGTAGAAGATAAAGGAAATTAAATAAACATGTCTTGTCAAACCTTGGAGCGTGCAGGAGGTGATTATTGATGTTTTCAGTGGGTAGTGGAATTGATTGAGGAGCACAGAGGGTGCCGATGTTGCAGTGTGTGCTCTAATGGACACACGACCTACCATCGACTTTCTGAGACCAAGGCCCAGCACTCTGCCTTGGCAGCAGCCGTGCTGTTACCTGGTGTTGCACTCATCCTGCCACATGGTTTGGCTGTAGCTTTTGGCTGTTCAACAGAGGAATGAGATTTGGCCGTGGATACTTGGGACTGTTCTCCGAGTTGTGACCTGTAGACTCCTCTGAAGGAGATGTCTTTTAAAAGGCTCTCCAGTGCATGGGATTTAGCTTAAGCAGGTACTTTTATGTCTGTGTTGCCATAATAACATTTAAAGGTTATTTTGATGTCTTACTATGTATGAAGGTCTGAACTGAAAAAAATATATCCTACAAGCAAGTAAAAGCTACCAAATAAGTCTATCCAAATTTCTTTACTGAATATCTGTTGGTCACAGATGAGAGTGCTGTGTCATAACTTCTTTTCCATGTCTTCAACAACTTGGAATAGTGATGATGATTTTGAATGTTAACATGTTTCTACGCTAGCTTGTGATCATGTAAAGAATATATGACATGTGGATTAAGATCCAGTTAGAAAGCTGTGATTTATGTAGTTAGGAAAGGGCTCTTGCAGTACATTTGTGTTTCTTGAAGCTGATTGCAACATGGCTGCTGAACATGTTAAATATATCTTGGAGCTTGGGAATTTTGCTGCTTTACAGGTTAATTTATTTTTTTTCCTCTTAATCCTCCTTCTGGAACATGAATTAAGTCATTGAAAGATATAACTCATAATGAGTGAGTCAATTTATTGAGAAAGAATAACCATTTATTTTAAATGGTTTAAGAGTCCTTTTCTATTGTTTGAGTAACTTGAGCCTAAGTAATAGAATTTCTGATTGCTTTAACTGTGCTGCAGACTTTGTGGGAATTATACCACAGGTTCTTGTTTTAAGTAGACTCTGTTTGGCCAGGACTGGTGGTAACAGAATTGATCTTTCCTTCCCAAGACCCATACAGGCTGGTAGCAGTAGGATGTTTAGAAAAGTTGCTTCACTGGTGTTTCCTCAGGTTTGTCATGGTATCTTATTGAATAAGCTTCCCTACAAGAAATGATCATCTTTCTTGCCAGCCTCAGCAGACAAGTTTAAGGTGAGAAACAGGAAATGCTGTCTTTCTATGCATTAGTCATCCATGGGGCTTGTGATTTGCTTTTGCCCTCCGTACCCTGCATAACAGAGGGAAATTTTGCCCATGATCCACTTCTGTGTGAGCAAACTGAGGACTTGGAGCTTTTATTGTGGCATGATTCCTCTGTACTAAATTCATATGAAAACGGTTGAGCCATCAGTTTTTTTGGTAATCAGAGCTACTTTGCTACATTGTCATCCATTAACTCTCACTGTCAGCAGGCTGGCACAGCAGGGAGTGCACGGCCCATAACCTGGGGCAGATGGAATGACATCAGATAGATATATAGATATAGATATATATAGTGCAGTGTTTCCTTTGCCACTCTGTGAAATGAAATAAATAAGAAACCATAATCAACGCAGCTAGTTTCATTGCTCATCACATTTTCATGATGATGAATGAGGTATAAAAACTGGGATAGGATATTTTTTAAAATCTGAAAAGGGTGAAGTCATGGCTTTGGGGAACTTGTGACAAGGTACATGTGACATTCCTCTCAGCAACTAGTGATGCTGCTGGTTGCACCTTCAGCCTACTGCCATTACCGTGCTTTCCTCACTTGGTCTTTGACCTGTTTGTTTCTTTGGAATTTGGAGAACTGATTGTGGGATCCCCATCAGTGCTGGGGCTGTAATATTGCATTAATACAAATAATAGGAGGGAGCTGTAATGTTTAAGGATGTTTAATGTTTGTGTCCTTAAAGTTTTTGGCTTGAGCCTGAGAAGGACAGGAGTCCATCACAGAGCACCGACATGCCACGAGACTCACCTGAAAACACCCATATTTTCCCTACAAGGCAGCTGATGGCGCAGTGCCTTTGTGTAGCTGATATTTTGAAAATGCCAATTTGCAACCCCCTGTTGCATCTCTCAGAGTTGAGCACCTTGTGCACTGATGTGGTGTGTGGAATGTGAGCAGCTTCACTTGCTTCTGCAGTACGTGCAGTCTGCTCCAGAGCATCCACTGTGAACTGATTGCAAATTAATTTGGTTGTGGGGACTGAATGAATGAACAGCTGCATGGTTAATTATGCAGAATGGTATAGAAAAATGTAGTGTTAATGTTTTATACCCTCATTATCCCTGCAGTATGGAATATATTTTTCAGTGTGAAAATAACAAAGGCAATATTTCCCACATAACTTATTTATTAAGATCATCGTATTGTTAGGCAGGTTTCTCTGCTTTAATTTGGTAAGAATTGGGACAATTAAAAACTCCATACAGGCCAGTTTTTAAAAGGTAAATAGTCTTATGTGCTGAAGAATTCGGAGGTGTGGGTAGTTGACAAAAGTGAAATGCATTTTACAGTAAGATTTAAATGTTTTTTTGGCTTTCTGAAATACAGAATGTTAGTTGAGGGCTTTTCCTCCCTCTCCCTGCAGCCTGTTGTTGAAAAGGTGACTGATAATTTGTCAGTTAGTCAACTGAATCTCTGTTCCAGCTAATTTTTTAAAAAATATTTTGGGGGGTTTATGTGTAAGTTGAGTTTGTCCCTTCCTGCTTCTGCTCCCCATATTTCTCCTTTGGTGTATTTTCCTTCTATTGCATAAAGAACAGGGATAGCAAGTTACTTCATTTCAGCAAATACCTATTCTTGAGCTAACTTTCAAAAAGGATATTTCGCTTTCTCACTGATTTTCTCTCCTAGTGACCTTTTTTTGCTAGCTGCTACCCTCCCTCTTTCGTAGGACTGGTTTGTCTCTTCCGGGCCTGACTGCTTCAGTCCAGACTGGAGAAGCTGCTTTTTGTGTTAAGTGTCTAACTTTGGCTTAACATATCAGCTCCAAACCTGATTTTTGAAGCTGTTCCAGAGCTGATGTCCTTCTGATGGCAGAGCTTCCTCCTCATAGTTGCTTTGACAGACTGTAGATATTTTAATGACCTGTGAATACATTTTATCCCAACTTTCTATCATAGGATCTGAAATTGTCATTTTGAGCCAAAGTGGGGCAATACTTGTTATCACCCATTTGTTGAAAAGCATCTGTGTGAGTTAATTGGTTTTTTTTCCAAATCTGCTATGTACTTTACCAAATGGATATAATTCTTCTTGAAGAGTGTACACGCAGTTCAAATTACACCCCTTGATAAAAAGACATCACAGTATCAGTGAAATACAACCACCCCTGGGCAAAAGCCAGGGAAACAAGTAAAGAGACCTGTGGTAGAATGTGCTTTCTTAGTATCAAAAAAACTTAACAATGGAGTTCAAAAGCATCTACGTCATTCAACCTTTTGATAGCCTGACTTCCAAGCTTTCCTTTCTGGCAGGAAGGGGATGTATGGTTCTGCTTTCTGTATGATTTAGAATAGTTTTCTGTAATGCTGATCCTTCCTTAGGATTGTTGGCTGTTCTGAAGACTTCAACATAAAATTATTTTAAATTATTTTAATTATTTTAGTTTGGAAACTTATCATTGTTTTATCTTATTCTTGCCATATGCTGTCCAGTCCTTAATTTTACAACGTCTCTTTGGGATAGAATGTAAAAATCAAGTGCTGTTCTGAAGTACACTGACTACAGTTTGAGATTTCTCTCCCTTTACCCTACCCCTATGCAGTTTCTATGCTAAATACTGGTCTCTCAGGTTTCAGTAATTTTTAATTTGCTTTTTCTTCAGCCTGACATGTAAAAATAGAAAAATAATAGTATTTTACTTTTTCTCCTCATTTAAAAATATTTGGAAGCAAAATATACATGTGATGGAGTTTTGTGTGTATGATGATTTCAGGTGCATAATACTTAAGCTCTTGATGCTATTTTGTTGCAGTTTTCAGCATAGTTCAGAGTGCTCAGTTCTAATGGGGAGGATGCACCAGTTAAAGATTAAACCTCTGCACTGTGAAAGTGCAGCACATTCTGGCAAAGTGTGGAAGCCTAGACTGAAAACTCCCATGCCTCAGCTTTCCGTGTGGCCTCGGGTGAATATATGAATCTGTCAGTATGCCAGAGTGAAAAGCATCCGAGAATCATCTTTAAATAAAATTAAAAAAGGAAAGAAAGTTAATTATTTAAAGACCAGAAAAGTATGTTACAAATATGCTTCATAAAACACCATTACCTATCATAGCATTACCTTAACAGGTCACAGTTAGAGGAGATCTCTTAACATGCCCTGGTATGTGAAAACCAGGGTTGGAGTTCTGAGATCTTCAAAGTGATAATAGGACTTATCTTCTCAGAAGGCTTCTAAACATTTGTAAAGTACATCAGTAAGTAAATATGAGTGAATATTTAAGTATCAAATTATATTTCATTTCCATGCTGACTGGAAGTCTTAGTATATCCAAATGCTTCAATTCTTACAATTTTTTTTTATTTTTTTTTTTTTTTTAAATTTCAGGTTGGGAATAGATACACAATGCTATTATTGTAATAAACATTATTAATTATTTTTTCTTTAGCATGTTTTTTAGGGCTGGGAATATGACATAAGTTTCCTGACACCCAGTTGGTCTCTTACACCACTGCTTTACTGGCAGTTTTCTACTATATTGCATCCATGCAGAGAATGATTTTGGTTGCATGGGAGCACAATGGACATCAAGTACAACCCGTGCTCAAAGCAGGAGTTGCTGCAGAAGTTAATCAGGTCACTCATGGCCTCATCCTGCCTAGTTCTGAAAAACTTCGAGGCTGGAGATCTCACAGCTTTGCTGGGCAATGCTTTGCAGCTGTCATGGTGAGGGGTTATGTCAGCTGGCATTTCCCACCTTGGGGCTTGTGCTTGCCATCTATTGCCTTTTCACTGCCTACCCTGACCCTGTCTTATTTAAAACTGCTCTTTAGATGCTGAAAGAGTGAAATGAGATTTTCCATTAGCCTCATTTCCTAGAATGACCTAACCCAGCTCCCTCAGCCATTCCTTGTACATCGTGTGCTCCAGTTCCCAGCATCTCAGTGACCCTCCACTGGACTGGCTTCACATTGATGATCTCTCTCCTCTGTGAAGTGACACAGATTTCTTTTTTATTTTTAGTTCCACTTGCAGAACTGGGATTATCTATTTTCTTGAGATTCGTCTCTGCTGCTCTCCCAGTATAGACTGTTCTATGCTTAATTGTTTAGAATAGTTTATTTATCTGAATGCAAAAATACGTGTGAAATACTGAAATCATTAACAGGGGAAATTCAGTTCTTTAGAAATTGCTTAGACACCCAAGTCACTTCATTACCTGTACAGAAAGATAACATTGGTCTTGTTTTCACTGAACCGCTCAGTGTAAGAACAGTGGGGATGCCAGCATTAACTTTTTGTCCTCACTTTTGTTATGCAGTATGAATTCTTGATAGGTTTTGATTTAGTTGCTGGTACATTATTTATGACATCTCTTGGCTGCAGCTGCTGTAATCCACAAACCAAAGCCAAGCCTATTATTTCTAGTAATAGAGTTGTATTTTGTTGTAGAGCAACTCCCAGGTAATTAGGCAGGATGTGCTGTAATTGGTTGTAACATAGGCTCTTCCAAATAAAGCATTAGTCAGACTGAATGGCAGATGAAAGTATTTTTTTTTCTTCTTTTGAAGATTTTTCTACTACAGGTAAACATTAATGTGACCACAAACATTAGGAAGATTAATTTTGCCAGGAAAGGAAGGAGAATTTTTGTTTTCATGATCCTTCACTTAGAAGAGTGCTCCTTTAAGTGAGAATATTGAAATATGCAAACAGAGTTTTTTGAGGGCAAGAATTCACATACTAATCCTGGGATGTGGGTAAAGGTCAAGTCTTATTCAAAGAGTGGACTTCATAAAGCAGTTTTTATTGCTATTGAATTTGGGTTTTGGACAATTTTGAATCATCTTTAGCTTGACCTATACTTTTGTATATGTATATTGTTAATTGACAGGGTTTCAAGGGTCAGTGTAGACACCTGAAATCTCTGGAGTAAAATCTGCTGATTGCTTTAAAAAGTGATTATAAATTGAGAAGGAATTGTAAGAGGTGCAGTTTGGTGGATTTCTTGTCTCTTGGCATCATCCCATCAAAGCTGGATTCTTTTGTGGATTATGTGATAAATACAAGTTAACTGGAAATAATTCAAAGAAAATGGGGTGAAATTCAACATTAACTTTGAAAGTACAAATATACAGCAGCCACCCCAGAACCTTTGAGAAGCTGATGGATTTGCTTCAAATCATGCAGCAAAATAATGAAACAGTCTTTGTCATGAGAACATTCAGAACAGGTGATGGGAAACAAAAGGGAGACAGGTTGCACTTGTTTTGTTGAAAGTTGTTCCCTTGAACATGTTGTTTTGCCGTAGTGTTTTGTTAGGAGAGAAATAAAAGAACAAAGGGTCAAAACTTTTATGTGTTATGATTCTGTCTTTTTTTGAATCTATATGTTTCATTTGGCTGCAAATGGTGTTCATGAAAAGGCTCTACTCTGTTCTCTTGCGGGTAGTGAAGCAAAGTGAATTGCTGTGTTACACTTTACAAAGAAAATGTTGGGATGACACTGAGGCAGAGCCTAGACCACACAGGGTTTGTTCCAGTTTTCATTTCAGAACTCTACAGAGTGCTACATATTCACTGTTTAATTTTCCTTTGCACCCTGTCTGTAAAATTCCCATGAGAAGTAGCAGCTGTTGGTGCTGCTGCGCTCACAGTGAGCAGGATTTCCCCTTCAGCAAGTCGCAGGTTGATTACCAGGAAACAGCCACTCCAGAAGAATTAACTGTGTGGTCTTACCCTTGGGGCCAAGCTAACCTGTGTGGCCCTGCATCTTCTCTCCTGGGAAAGAAACTGTGTTTTAGGGCACAGATGCACGGGGGACATGAGAATAAAGTGGCTGAATTTGCCTAAAGCACTCCAGCACCTTTGGAAGCACTGGGGCTCTAATGATTTGTATGGCTTACAAGTCAGGTCCTAAAATTAACAATAGATTTCAGCTGAAGTTGGAACCAATTGCGGATTCTTCAGACAGAACATTTGTGCAGTGCACTTCTTTCGTTATTTTTTATGGAAGCAGTAATCACCTGTTCCTATTCCTTTTTCCCTCTGCTTGGTGGCCTCTGAGGAGGCATTTGTTAGATCACTGGGGTATGTATTACACAGATGAAGAATTTCTGCAGCAGAAAAGGGGTTAAACTAGAGCTCAACAGCAGGAGTTTTCTCATCTTGACAGTTTGCTCAGCAATTTTGGTTTTTTGCATCATAAAGGACTTTCAACTAGGCAGAAATTGGGTGATTTTCCTTGGGGTGGGAGGAAGGCAATATTGAATATGTATAGGTTAGATTAATCTGAGTAAAGACTGTAGACTTTAAAGACCTTGGGCTTCCTCTATGCATCTGACAATGATTGCGTTGGTTTGGACATTAAAATGGAGAGAAATGGTGTGTTAGATCTGAGTCTGCTGATCCACTTATTCTCATCTCCCTGATCTATTCTTTGCTCTGTCACATGCAAAGATCTTTGTTGAGTCTTACCCCTTATTACTCATTTTGTCACTTAGTGTAATGGGCAGAAGATTTCAAGGAGGCACACTGGAGGCCAAGTGGCTTGAGTAGATTCTTGGCTCCTGGTTTCCTTCTGCATTTGATAGCAAATGGCCAGAGTCCCGGTGAACTAAGTCCCTCTCCCCCATTAAGTTAACCAGGCTTAATTTAGTCCTGCCTGGACAGCTGAATGCCAGAGAGACAGCTGGCTACAGAAAGGCAATAGTTTCTTTCACAGCTTGCTCACAACACCTGGCTTAGCTCCATATTGGAAAGAAGCAAATGGATCAGTCCCACCTCTGCTGAAAGATGTGAATATCAAAATGTAAGTGTAAGAAAACTGTTTGCCTCCAGCTGTGTGGGGCCACTGCTCAGAATTTGGTCAGTGGTAGGGTGCACATGAGGTGTGGCTTCTAATGCTCTAATTTTATTTTCAAATCAGCTTGTGACTCACCCAGAGTATTGTAAGACTCACCAAAGCTGTTAGCATGTGCATTAAGTTGGTCACTGTCTTTGTTCAAGTGCTAAATAAATTAGTTAAATATTTCTATAAATGACAAGTACATCAGGGGCTCTTGTCCGTACATTCAGATGCATGTAGAAAAGGAGGGTTAGAGTCATGGGAGCATTTGGAAGCTGGAGAAAACGGCCTGCTGTGAGGGATGCACAGACTTCAGACATTCAGCTTATCAAAGGGAAGTAAAGAGCTGTTTAAATCTAAGGTTCAGTTTACAAAAGGGCTTGATGTTTGCTCTGCTCAACCCTGGGTGACTCTTGCTGTAGCCAGTAGGCTTCAGGGAAGTGATGGATGCATCTATTCATTTGTTTTCTCTTTCTGATATTCCCCATCTTACCTGGTTTGACCAAAAATACTTTTCTTACTTCTTACACCTTAGCAAGACTTCTGTGTAAGTTATTTTTTGGTGAGTTTCTTTAAAAAAGAAAGGGAGGTAGTAACTGCTCAGTTGGATGGGCATGTTCGTTCTCCAGTTGTTTTTCTACGGGTCAGGTGGAGGGAAGGTTGGTCAAAGAATAGTGAGGCAAGTAAGGAAATAAGTACATGGAAGAAGTTATCACAATTCTTGACAAAAAGCTTTATAACATTCTGACTTTTAAATAATGTTTTTAAAGAACATTAACTTAGTTTATAAATTTCATCCCACTTATAAATTAACAGAACATAGCACCAACCGTGCATTGGAAGAGTTGGTAATCTCCATTTGATTGCTCACAGCCAAGTTCTTACAGTGGTTAGAAGCCCCAAGAAAGTAGATGATGATTTATGTTCCTGTGGGCAGCTGCAGCAGAAGGACCAGGAAACTGAAACAAATGCAGCTGTGAAATATGCTATTCTCTTGGGATGTGGATGATTCAGACTGGAGCTTTGGCCATCAGCACAATGTTAGGTTTTATCTTCTTAAATGTTAAGTGTCATAAATATTAAGTTTCGAAACTGAAATGTTGTTAGTTAATTATTTTAAAGACTGTGTGAAGTCAGAAGGTATCCTTACCTTTGTGCAATAGGGAGGGAGGAAGGCATCCGGACTCGTGCCTGGCTGTTCACTGAGAGCCTGATTGACTCAGGTGTCTTAGCAAAGTGTAGTATGCACAGACCGGGGCTGTGTGCCTTTGGGTGCGTATGCACTCTCAGGCTCTGGCATATCCTTCTGAGAGCAGAGGCAAGGATATTATTCCTGTTTTGTTTGCTTCTCATCCACGTATTCTGTCACTTTGAATGGGAATGTTTTCCCCAGTGAGCATTAATTAAAAGGAAACAAGGTAGTTCAGATTGAAAGGTTATCAGCAAATGCTGCGTGAATGAAAACATTAAATGAGCAAATCTTTCGCGTGTCTTGTGTGTCAGTTCTGCTTAGAGGAACAATTCTGAAAAAGAGAGAATATACCCAGTGCCTTAGATTGGTAGCATTTAGCAATTTGAAATACTCAAATTACCCATGTACTCATTAGGAAAAGGGGTCAGTACTCAGAGGGAGAATGGATGACTTAGCAATTTATTGTGTTACTGAATCATGTAAATGAGGGTTTTGTTTTGCTTTAAATGGGGGTGTTATGCCATCATGTTAGACAATTTGGGTGTGGGGCATTTCTCTCAGTGAAGATTGTATGTTTTTGGTAGATTTTAATGGTCAATTTGTGTAGCATCTGTGCTGGGTAAGCATTCTTGTATGATTTGAAAAATTATTCAAGTTTTGTTCTGAATTGCTCTGTTAAATTTAGATGGATTGAATATTATAATAATTTAAAATAATTGGGTAGGAAGGGGAAAAATGAATCAAGGTGAAATCTCAGTTGGAGAATATGGTTTTCAAAACCCCTACTATAAATACCTTGTACATGCAGAGGAAGCTATTTAGGAGATTATTGTCTTAGGAACTTCTTTTTTTACATATTCCCGTCCTTGCCATTAATTTTTTTCCTCCTTTTTTTTCCTGTCACATGAGGAGTGGGGGAAAGTGACAATAAACTCATTGAGTATAGTAAGAATGATGTAGTGCAAAGCAATATTAAAGTCCTTCTCAGCTACGCATTCATCATTTTCCGCCATGTATTCTTTGGTTTGGGATAAGAAGCCATTGGGTTCTTACGAATCAGTTCCAAGCACCTTCTCCTTTAGAAGGAAGATTAGGAGTAAAAATAGATTCTTCAAATAACATAACCTCCATTTATATCCTGTGGAAGTTATATTAAAAGGAGAACCTCTCCCTGGAAAGCTTTTGCAATGTGAGAATTGAATTTAACAGGCTAAGCTTTCCGTGATAATAATTGCAGAGCTAAGGATGATGCAAATTTAATGACTCTAATCAGATGAGGTGAAAGAAAGCAAATATTAGGTTTATGCTTTAATTTGTGATTTGCTCTACTGTTGATTCTTCCATGCAAGAAAAAAGTTGTGTGTGCTGTTCTTTTTTTTCTTTTTTCTTTTTCCTTTTTTCTTTTTCCTTTTCTGTTAACCTTTGGAAAATATTAGTCACATTGAGTACTCTTCATGAACATAAATTGATTCCATCTTAAAATGATACATTTTACATATTTTAAATAAAAATAGTTTACTGAAAATTATCATCCAGAAAATGGGAATGACCGTAGGTCACAACAGAGTACTGAACTGGGCAGTCCTTTGTCTGCCAGTTGCTCATAGCAAATTGAACCGACAGAAAAGGACAGAAGTCTGTAGTGGAGTTTCACAGAATCACATAATGATTGAGGGTTGAGGGAACCTCTCAAGATCATCTAGTCCAAGGCCCTTGCTCAAAGTGCTATCAACCCAGGACCATGCTCAGCTGGGTTTTTAATAATTTCAAGGACAGATAGTCTAAACCTCTCTAGGCAACCTATGCCAGTGTTTGACCCTCTTCACATTCAAAGGTCTTTTTTAGATATTTACGTGGCATTTCCTGTGTTTCATTACCCTTTGACTGTTGTCCCATCATTGGACACCATAGAAAAAAGTCTGTTTCAATTTCCTTAAACTCCCCCATCATGTCTTTATGCACATGAATAAGGGGCCCCTGAGTATTTTCTTCATCATGGATGAACACTCCCAGCTCTCTGTCTCTCAGTCAGGGGTATAGGTGAGGTAGAGATGCTCACAGCTCCCCAGTTCTTGCTTTTAGCCTTTCTTGAAGATAGGGGGGACATTCATTCTTGCATGAACACTCTCCCTACCTCCTCAGGCATTTTGAAAAATGTTCAGGCACATTTTTCAGATTTTGTCCCCCCCACAACTATGGGTTATGAGGAAGCACCTCCTCCACTTTATCTTGTAAGGTTTAGATTTTGTGAACACTACAGTTTCTGATCCTTGAAGAGGAGTCATTTCATTTCTTTGCTTGCCCTTGTTTGTCTTAGGTGTATTTCCTGTGCTTCCCTTGTGTCCTTGTTTGAGGTAAATACAGCAGTATTGAACATGTTAAAGGCAAGGGCACAGTGAGGGGGCTAATACAAGTGCTATAGTGGCATTTTCTGTTTTATTCTGTTACTTTTCTAAAAACTTCTGAGCTTGTGTTTTTTGAATCACTGCTGAACAGCATGTTGGTGTCTTCACGGTACCCTGTATAATATCACTCGAGTATCTTTATGGTTTGTTCAAAAGCCTTCATTTTGTATGTCATGTCAGAACTTCGCTTTTGATTTATGTACTGTGAATGTATTTTGCCATTTTAAGGACCAGTCACTCAGCATCGTGAGGTTCATCCATAAACTTTCATATTTACTATCTTACTTGATATTTACTTGTCTTTGTTTTACTTCTTTGAATGACACTGTTATCAGCATACTTTGGTCACCATCTGCCCCATTTCTATAATTATGATACGTTAAATAGAACTGATGAAGAACCTTGTGGGACTCCTTTGAGGACTTTTCTCAATAGCAAAAATTAATCAAACCTAATGTTTCCTGATTTTAGAATAATTATTCCTCCAAATGAACACCTGTCCTCCTATCCTCTAGCAATACAGCTTCTTGAGCACATTTTGTGGGGGATCTTTTTGAAAGATTTTTTAGAGAAGACAATTTGGTTAAATTTCCCTTTTTATATATTCATTGATTCTGTCAAAAAATGAGGACATTAATGAGTCATGCATTCCCTTCCCAAAGTCATATGGGAAGTACCTTTTATTCTCTGTGTGTCAAATTACAGAGTTGGAAAAATCTTTGCTATTTTGCCTACTGCTGACATCAAACTTTAGTGCCCTGAAGTGCCTCTCTGAATTGCCCTTGGAGACCCTTAAAAAATTGGAACCCATATTTGCAATGTTCATTTCTCTAATGCAAACATTATTTTAAATGAGAAGACACTGTCTGCAATTAATGGCTTAGTGATTTCATCCTTGAGTTCCTTTAGAACATTTGGATGAATACCATCTGGTCTGGGCAGATGAGTAGCGTTGATTTGTGTAAAATTGTTTCCACTGACACTTTAATATGAGACATTTCTTAATACAGTGACAGCGAAGAAGAGCTCTGACGTGGAACCTTTCAAAGCAGCTTCGGGATGAACAGAGACACAAAGCATTAGTTTGTGTTCTCTGCTGT
Organism: Pachycephala philippinensis; assembly: GCA_013397055.1. NCBI lineage: Eukaryota > Metazoa > Chordata > Aves > Passeriformes > Pachycephala > Pachycephala philippinensis. The sequence goes on along the minus strand of VWZT01004479.1, from coordinate 76,335 downwards.
GGCTTTGTCTCTGGATGTTCTTTTCTCACCTTGCTCATGTATTGGTTCCACAGATTGCTGTGACAGACTTTGCATCTTTTGGGAGTTTGACAGAAGATTTATAATTACAGTGGAAACTTTTTAAAGTTGTGTTTCAAAAGTTTTTGTATTGGCCTATTGCATTATAGTGTTACCCTTTTGAGGATGTTTTCCCCCCTGTTATCTTCAGCAGGTCAAAATTCAGCTTGTTAAAGTTGTGTGTCTTTTTTTGAGTCATGTTTCTTTTCAATCTTGCCTTTTTTTTCCTTTGGACCTACTTTAGGTAGTATGCACTTGCACTGAAATTCAATCTCATGCCTTTAAAAAGATGTTTCCAGTATTTTACCTATTGCATTCCTTCTTTTAGGGGTTTTTTCTCTCTCTCTCTCTTTTTTTTTTTTTTTTTTTTTTTTCTCAGTTTTTTTTTT
>VWZT01004479.1:62105-75813 GCA_013397055.1 Pachycephala philippinensis | reverse complement strand
TTTCCCTCTCTCTTCTTTTTTTTTTTTTTTTTTTTTAACCAAGCTTCTTCCTTTTTGTGCAAGAATCCTGCTGAACCCACTCCCCCTGCAGATATTTTGGCTTCCTTACTTCTGCACAGATGTTGAATCTACGTCCGTGCTGCTCACGGTTGCAGAGTGACTCACTGACAGCCCTGCTGAGACCCAGTGAAGAGTTGCTTCCCCTCAGAATTTCCTGGATAGCTGCTCACGAAGCAGGCTCTGAAAATTTGCTCTTGGCACTGTGCCCCGATACAACATTTAAGCAATCTACATGGGGTCGTTGAAATCTCCCATTACTTCTGTGTTTCCTGATCCTGTGTTCGTTGAGCTTGTGAAGCAAATCTCACTGCTCCCATCCAGGCCAGCCCGGTGGGGAGATGCTAACTGCTGCATGCTGTGCTCCCAGCCCTCTGCGGGATGAACTTCCAGTCCATGGGGATTCCATGTTACTTCCTACACTTAACTTATTTATTAGATTTAGCTTTCACATTTTTCTGATGGACACTACCCTTGCTAGCTATTCAGTTGTTTTTTTTTCCTCCATATTCCCCCTTTATTTCTTTAATGTCTAACATTTGTATCTAGAAGGGCATTGACTTTATTTATCCTTTGGTATGCTTTTCTACCTTTTTACATGCTTGTTTAAATGGGATGCTTTTTATCTGTCTACTTACAATGATCTGTAGTTTCAGATTTACCAATTTCTCTTCTGTTTGCTTAACAGTACAGTGTTTGCCTCCCTTCTCCAAAAGTTGCATTGTACCAAAATGTGAGTCCTTCTGTGCCTTTGAATGTTCTTCTCCTATACGTCTTTTCTTAATTTGCTGTCTCATCATGTGGCTATCAATGTTTTTGACTTCAAATGTAAGTAAGAAAGTAAGTAGAAAGATGAGAGGGAAAAAAATCAGCATTATTTTTTCTGTTAAAAAATAAAGAAAGCAACTGATGCTAAATACTGTCACACATATGCAATGTTTTTACAATCAATATATTTTTGGGCAGTTCTTTAATTTTCTTCTTTTCCTGTGACTGTGAGTTTACACACTGGAGATGCCAAAAATGAGGCAGACCTATGTTTCTTTTTAGGGGAAGAGGGTCATTAACTCAAAAGAATTCCTGCCTTTCTCCCTCACTCCAGTGGCTTCCCTGGGAAAATTCTCACTGAACAGTGAGGAAGCCTTTGTAAAATCCTTGGCCATGTGTTTTGTGTATATTTGTCATCTGGCCTTTTCCTTCTTTTTTCTTTTTTTTTCCTTTTTTTTTTAGTTATACATATTTGTTATAAAACCAAGTTGAAACTAACCAGCATGCAGAAGCTTTGGTTTTTCTGGTGAATCAAAACAGAGATAATACACATGAATAAAACAGACTTTGCACGTCTGCAGCAGCTTCCCACACTGTTCCATCAGGCAGCTGCTTTCCGCTGGCTTTACAATTCAAGCTCTATGCATTGGCCATCATTTGCATCATTTAAAATAAAACTGCTGTTTAATGCTTCATAGACATTGCCTCCAGAACATCAATATTTGTTAATTTTAGTGGCTAGAAACAGTTTAGTCATCTGGATTATAGTTTCTCTCACTACTGCTTGTGCCTGTAGTAGATCCTGCCTGTCAGTGATTTGAGCAGTGATCTTTGGGAGTCCCTTCTTTGCTGTCTGTGCCTCTTGCTTCTGCCTCCCCCTTTACAGGGAGACATCTTTTATGTTCTTTCACCTGAGAAGATGTCTTTCTTCATCCTCTGCCACCCATTTTTAAGAGTGTTTTAAAATAAGCAGAAAATTAATAACAGGAGATTAACATTTGTAAGAAATGATCAAGAATTGTATTCATTAAGAAGGTAATTGTGGATCATATTTCCTAGGAGTTTTGTAAGGTTTCCAAGCCCTGCCAAATATTATTTCATTTATTTTTAAGATAAGGGCTTTTGTTTGTTTTTACAGTAGTAAGACTCTGACTATGACCTTCCTGTACAAGGCAGGGTCCTTTTATTGCTGAAGAGCCTGTTGCAAGAACAAGTCTTTTTATCAGAGCTGTCGAGAAAAGAAAAGGAGGAAGCTTTGTCCTCTTGTCCCTGCATTTCTTTCATGTGGTCTATTCTGTGTCTGAGGAAGAGGAGAGGATAGTAGGAGGGGAAAACTTATAAAAAAGAAAAGAGATGTGGGAGAAACTCCTAGGAGACTATTTCATACTTTCTCCCTTTCTTTGCAGAAAATACTAATGTGCAAATAAATGCTGCATGCCATCTAAAACTATTAATGCTTCTGTCATCATTAGGTTGCCAGCCTGTCTATGTCAACTTGACTCTGTGTATTTTGGGGTATATCATTGCAGTGGAGGCTTAATCCTGGCAAGGTCAAACCTGGAGCTATCTGCTAAGTGTAGTAGGGAGAAGGAAGTGGGCATCAAGTAACTCATACTGATTGAAAGATGAAAATTTATGTCAGTGCTGTTTCTTTGATAAGGTGCAAAATAAAATCATTATCTTTTGTTATTAGCAAACCAGTCTTTATAAGAAGAGAGGACTTAACCCTCTTAGCCTGGACACATTTCAACTGCTACCTGCACGTTTTTAGACTTTGTAGAGGTGTTGATCTGAGGTAATGGGGATGTGATACTCTGTATTTGTGTATTTCTGTATGCAGACATGTAGCCCATTTAGAAGAAATCCACTGTCCTCTCAAGCAGAGGAAACGGCAAGTACTGGAGAGCTCTAAACTCTATCAAGAAAAAGGCATGAATAAAAGCAATGGCTGGGAATTGAAGCAAAACAAATTCAAATTATAAATCAGGCACACATTTTTAATTAGAAGCAAAATTGTATACTGAAACAAATCAGTTAAGAGTAAGTGATAGATTCTTCTAAGACTGGGTGGCTTTCAGAAAGATGTGTGTTGGTCAGATGAGTTGCTGTCCTCTCACGTAGCTGTACTTGAGCAAAGTGTTCTGGTCAGTTTTATGCAGCAGGTCAGGTTAGAGGCTCTAATGCTTGTTTCCAGACTAAAACCAAGTGAATATAAATACTTACAGTACTGCTGTGAGGCAAATGTATTTAAAACTGGAAAACAGCAAACTTAGTGAAATGTAGAGGGGAACGTGTTTAAGGAAGGCACATGTTAAATTCCTAATTTCTAGCTCTGTATTATGATTTTTTTTCCCTTCTCATGGTCATGTTCTTTACATGTATTGACCAAAAACTGAATGTAGAAAAGCTTTACAACTTAGGATTGAACTGGATTTTTTGGTGCACTTTTGTCATTGGTTTGGTTGGGGGATACTAAGATGCTTTCATTTTCTGATGAAGAGGAAAGAGCAGCAATTTAAAGCAGAATTTCTTTTCCTTCCTGTTTTTGGCACATGTGACCCTTTTAACATGTAGACTTAGGAATAATTTTCTCAGTGCTTTTTCTGTGTGACTGTATTCTTCTATTTATTATTCATTTGTGGCTTCTATGTCAATTAGAAGTGTGGAGTGAAAAACTGGACATTGCATATGAGAAAGTTCCAGAGGCCTTGCACTGGAGAAGGCAGCTTACTCCTTTCCTACGTGGGCGGCTCCATCAGCCTGAATGTCAAAAGGAAGGAGGAGGTGCTAGAACAGCTGTGTCAGAGAATGCTGGAAGAACTGAACTACACTTTGAGTAAATTGATTGTCCTTGTATTCTATCAAACTCTGACTCTGTATGTTTGGGGCGGATGAAGGGAAATATGGTGGAAGCAGGCATTTTAAACTGTTTTTCTGCTCCTTGTACCACTCACTGTTGTGCCTGACAGTATATTGGCAGCCAGGGACTGCTGGCATCCCCTGGAGAGGGAGGAGAAATCCTGCCTTAGTGTTACGTGGATACGATAAACTTTCAGCAGTTGCAGGATCTCAGCCACCCAAAGCTGCTGTTGCCATCCATCTTCTTAGCTTCAAAGATTTGCTTTTGAGTGCATTTCTTTAAAGCTATAGAAAGACATTACAGAGCTCTTACGATAGTATACAACATTTTACATATGTGGTACTCTAGGAAACTAAGAAATGTGTAGGATCTCTTGGGAAGCAATTGTCTGTTTCTGTCTCTTTTTTTAAATTTTCTTCTTCTTTTTAATTTTTTTTCCTGTTGTGTGCAAATTAAGCAGGAAGTAAAAATACCCATCCAGCTGTTTTCCCAAATTTTAAATAGGTTTGGATCTTTCTATGAAGTCATCAGTCACCTAGTTAATACACATAAATGTGTTCCTAAATATAAGAGGTTTCAGATTTCTGGCTGAATTCCTCTTTGCCTGTGTCAGAAAAGCCCCACAAACTACAGACAGCTGAAGCTAAACAGAAGTAATCATTCCCTGGAAGTGCCTTTACTGTGTTTGGCAAGTGAACCACACTTACTTAAATGCTTTTCAGGTTTGTCTGTGTATTTTTGTCAAGACTCTACACAATATTAAGGAGGTTATAAATTTTAAATTGCCCTTTTTGCTACTTTTTTTACAGTCATGTGTAATTTGGAGTTGAGAAACTTATTAGTAAGGGCTTGAATCCATTTGTTCTGCCAAGCAGAAACGATCTAAAATATTCAGCAGTGCTACTAGAAACAAAGAGGAAAACATGGAAAATACAGATAGTTACAATTCTGGTCATTAAAACTTAAGTAACTCCATTTCCCTGTTTTCCTTGTAGGTTCTATTTTTTAAAGGAATATCTCTTCTAAATTCATCAAGTGACTCTGAGCCTCAGATATTCCCATTAACTTAAATGCCTAAATTAAGTAGGTAGTTGCCTGAGGACATATGTGTAGCTAATGGAGATGAGAATAGGCCCCTGGAGGATGATTGGGAAGATAGGGGTGGTGACCTGACCATGGCAGTTGCCTTTCTCTGTCCACTGATTTCTGTAAGGTGAATGTTAAGTGGGATGAATCTGGATCATGAGAGTCCCATTGGGAAAGGAGGAGGAGTCAGTTGGTACCAGCTCTCTCCAGTTCTCTTGTTTTGGATCTAAGATCCATGTAGGGGAAAAGAGGGAACAAAAATACAACACAAACAGTTCTGGGTAAGTGGGATTGGTGAAGTTCAGCTTGGTGCCTTGCTGAGCAAGAGACAGTAATGAAGGTGGGAAAATGACTGAGTCACAGAGTGAGGAAAACAGGAGCAGATGAAATTGATCTTTTCCAAACGCTGTTCAGGTGATGTGTGTGTCTGGTTCGCTCCCATCATTTGGTCCGTTCAGGACACTTCTGGAGTAGGGAAAGATTTGCTGATTGCATATTCTATGCTCAGAGGTCTTCCTAGGTACGTGATGATAACCATAGTTTTAGGTTTTTTGGTGGAATAGGGATGTTGCTGCCATCAATTCCTGCCTTGTTCAGTGAGTTGCTAGACTTTTCCTTCTGAGAAGAAGCATCCAAAAAAATGGACACTACAGTCCTCCTCAACTAATTCCTGGTTGGCTTCGTAGGGAGATGGGCAGGGAGACTTTCTTTTCCTATGTAAAGAAACAGCTTAGTGTGGCCCCCTCATCTGCTGGTTGAACAGACTGGCAGCAGGGGTATCTGAACTGATTTCAGAAAAAAGATTTAACACATTGAAAAATATAAGTAGGAAGGTAGCGTAACATACACTTTAACCCTTACTGAAAAATGGAATTTAATCAACAAGAGATGAAAAATTACAGCTGTCCCTTGGATGATTTAAATAATCTTTTATATTTTCATGGCAGGGACATAATTACATTGATTAATTGCATAAGATATTACTGTGGAATATAACTTGACTGATACAGGGATATCAGTATATTTATACTACTGAAAATATGATTAAATATGCATCTTTACTTGGAGAAGGCATCATGATTTGTTCTAAAATTCAACCTTGTGTGAATCAATTAATTATATAAACTGTATATTTTACAAACTTTGAGTTTAGTTTCTGACAACGTGTTTGATAATTTCCTTGTTATCCTTAGGGTGTAAAATGACTTAATTGCTAATTAAAATGTTAATTCCACCTGAAAAAATCTATTACCTAAGTAGCTCTAGTAAATATGTTCTGTTCTGTACAGAGCAGAGAGAAGTTTTCATTTTTAAACTGTTGGTCAGTTAAGTACTCTCTTACTGTTGCTACACTTCATCATTTGGATTGTGCTTGGAGGAGGAACTTAGGAAATGTATTTTCCTTTTGAGACTTTACTGCATAAAATGAGTGGCATGCTGAGAACCTTCAGGGCAAAGGGATTTCTTCTGTGTCCCGATAATGAAGGTGCACATTCAAGGCTTTCCTGAAGCAAACTAGAAACCTTAAGAAGGGTAGAGGTGAGCTCTATCAGCTGGCAAGTTTTCTTGGCAGGGTGACTAAAATAGTGTCTTAATGAAGTCCTGATCTGTAACTTTGAAATTTGATCATTAAAAGGTGCATATTTACATATTTTTAATTTGTGGGTGTGTATTGAAAGTATGTTTCTGAAGTTTAACATTTGGACCTTCAGCATAATGTTATATTCTTGTTTCCCAGCTGTTGTTTTCATCTATAGGGAAAGCAAAAAAAAAAAAAAAAAAAACAAAAACACCCAAAACCCAAAAAAAACCCAACCAAACAACCAACCAAAAAGCTCCTTCTATTTTTCCTTATTTGATTACCTTTATATATGAATATGATTACCTTTATATACCTTGATATTGATCTATCCCTTTATTTAAATGTGGTTTTTTGGATGTGTGTGTGTGTGAATGTGATTACATAGAGAGGCTGAGAGAGGCATGAATTTCTGAGCTGTACATTTCAATGGAAAGAAAACCAAAGTGATACAAGAGCAATTACTGTCAGCATCTTCTCATGTCTCTGTTTAGAGTCATGGTTTTGCATCTGGATATCATAGTGACTTTTTGATGGGAAAAACAGTGTGACTTAATCTTTTCGGAATTCATTGATTTGAAAGCACTGAGAGCCCTGTGGGTTTCAAATGCAAGCAACGTATATAAACCACACAGTTGAGGACAGAATGTAATTAATTTTTTTTTTTTTTTTTTAGTAGAGAGCTAAATTAAAAAATAAGTCAAAACAATACTGTGTGTTTTAGCATTTTGGAAAACACTTGAGGTAGAGGCCACACTTGCTAACTAAGTAATAAGCAAATTAAAATTTATTCTGATAGGTATAAATTAAAAATAAACCTTGTGCTTTACTTTATGTTCCTCCTCTTCTAGAGTGGCAGACAATATCCTTAGCATTATGTAATTGCAGCATGTTACATTAATAGTTCGGCGTTACTAGAAAACATTTCCTTATTACATGGAAATTTTGCAAAGTGTTTGGATTTGAAATCACTGATACTTAGTTTTCAATGTGTTGCCTATGAGTAGATCTTCCAAAAGCAGCAGGATATGGGAAGGAATTGGTGTAAGCCTGATCAGCTACTCATTTCTTAAGAGATGTTTATGATTAGAGTTCCTTTCTTCAATCTTAGCTAGTTTGTAAAGTGTGACTGGCAAGAATATAAATCCAGTATTAGAAGGAGTTGCACTTTTCATGAAGTCTGCTACAGATGGTTGTCTGATATGCATCCTGTTACTCCACTTGAGTTTCTTTTCTGTGAGAGGACACAGTTTTGCCTTCATGACCATTATTTTCTCTCAGTAAACACAATTAAGAACATTTCTGTCTTAAAAAAATCAGCCCAGCTAGAGTTTGAATAACCATTAGCAGCTGTGCAGCGTTTCCATTTTGTCCTATTAGAATATGCAGTACATACTCTGACACTGCAGGCAGGAGAGTATAATAAGACATAAATGCGCTTTGAAGAGTAATAGCAGCCAAAGTCAAACTTCTCTTTTTGAAGAGAAGTTGATTGTATATTCCCTGATAATGTACCATGACTAAGAACATCAAAACCTGTTATTTGTTGCTGCCTGGATTGGTGGAAAATATTTTAGGAATGGTAAAGTCTGCAAATGTTAGGTCAATGGGCCTATTAGTGGGGTTTTGTACTAATTCCCACTTCAGAGACACTCACTGATATTCGTCCTTCAGCCTTGCCTACAGGAAACTTAATTAAAAAATGAGAGCTTGTTGTATTGCTTCAAGATTTCAAATCCAAAGAGTGGGAAATAAACTCAAAGGGATCTCAAAGGATATGCTGGTATGTCTGCCACAGAAATGTCTGGGTTTGATGTCTTCCCTGGAAAGTAAAATTCATTCTTGCAATCCCCCTCAGGCTTTTGAACTCTTAAACCATTCTTCAAGATGAGATTATTTGAACAAATGACCCATATCTCTCTAGGTCCTTCCTACAGGGGTGATAACACTGGAGATTTTTTTTTTCCTTTGTCTTGGATTTGTTTCAAGTTAAGATACAGAGCTCTCGTGGTCTAAAAGAGGTTCACTGTATTTCATGTATGTTATACCAGGTGCTTTTTGTAAACCCTTCTGTAGGGGAATATCTAGCCCAAATCAGGATTGCAGCTGGAATTGCCCACTTGCATGGAATCAGATGTCACCTTGGCTGAGCAGGCCAGAGGTAGGATTCCCAGCTTTGGGAATGGTGATTAGAATGAAGCCTGAGCTCCGGGAATGAGAAGCCACCAGAGGATAACTGTGTTGTGGAGCTGATGTATATAGAGGAGTGAAATTTCTGAATTTCTTTCTCTGTTCAATACCAGAACTGCATGTACAGTTCTCAAATTTCTCTTATTGTTGCCTTTCCTTGGAAAGACATGTGTCCTTTAAGAAGCATGTTTGAAACTGTTGGTGTTACATTTTTAGCCTGGGCATCTTGGGGACCTGGACCTCCTACCAGGTGAGAGACTTCTCTGTCCACATACCAAGGAGTACAGTGGAGGCAGCAGAGGCCAGAATGGAGCTGAGCTAAAGCCCCAGTGTAGGTGGTTTAAGGGGAAATGACATGGCACAGAAGTTTGACTTCAGATGAATGTGAATTCCCGTTGTAGGCAGCAGAAACAGATTGTTTGTGGTCTATTCTCTGAGGCTTAATTACCCACAGTTTAAAGCTCACAGGAAGGGGTAATTGAGCTGGAGAAACAGGATCATGGAATCACAGGCGTGTTGGCTGGAGGTAACTATCGGAGATTATGTCGTGCAGCCTCCTGTGATCTTTGCATTGGGCAATTCCACCATCAGCAGCTGAGCAAACTGAGGTGAGGGATTATTGCTGATGCATCTGTGGGCCTGGGTGTTTCCCTTATACATATGCATATGTATTAACACTTGTTTTGGTACTGTTTCTTCACCTTGTAATAAAGGCAACCCTTATAAAGTGCTTATGAGAGGGATCAAACCACTGAGGTGTACTCATAGAAGTAAGAACCATTGGATGTTTGCATCCTTCCACCTTACTTACTTACAATAGTGCCCTAAACAAGAATTTCAGAACTGGCTCCAAACATTTGGCTTTGAATGAAACTGAATTTTGGGAGAGGTTTTTTTTGGACAATGAAAAAATTTCATCAACACGTTAGGTGAAGACAGGCTGATTTTAGTTTGGCCGTGTAAGTGCATATATGAAGTGATAAGGGAAATAATATGGAAATGCAAATCAGACTTGCATATTCACGGAGCACTCCAGAATTTATTAATTTCATACACATATATCCTTTACTGTTATTTTGAAGATATATTAGAGCTGGGAACTCCATCTCACTCTGTTTTTGAAATATCTTATAGTATCTAAAGCACAAATATTTAAGAAACACTCTGTGCTTTTGAAATATGAATCATAGTGTTGGGAAGTAAGGGCCACCTTTTATCTTCAGAATGGGTTCAGTGAAGTTGATGGTAGGAGCCATTTCTCAGCTTGATGCTGTGGGAAGATCCATCTCTAGCAGAGGGAGGGTGCAGCCTCCATGGCTGTTGCCAGCTGAACCACTACCACCTAGTGTGGGATTGACAATTAGTGCTAGTTGTGTCCGTAGCTTTTCTGAGCCTAACTAACTTTTTCAAGCCATTAATATTGCTTTCCTGGATCTTGCTGGACTATTTAATGTTACCCACAGTCTGTGAGAAGACTTACGTTGCACGGCTGCCAAATTAGATGATTTAATATCTCTGCCTTGTTGAAAAGTGATGTGTGTGACTTAGGAATACCTGGGTGAAAATAAACACTGGCAGCATCTAGGAATAATAATTTGGTTTTCTCGTTTTCAGTTGTGGGCTTTTGCACACAGATGAGACACACAGGTGTTAATAAGCCCATCTACTCTTCCAGCAGTTGCCCACCAACTCAAATAAGCCAATCTTATAAGCCAGTTGAGTCCATGTCTTTGAAGATGTGTCTGCTTCCATCAGCTCTGATGCGTTTTACTTTAATTTCTGTTACCTAAGGGTTCATCTGGGCGTGGTGTAAGGAAGGTGTCTGTGGTTTTGTACTTACTGCACTTAGGGACTAGGGCTGAGAAGTTAAAGGACATAAAACTGAGATCCCAGGGTGGAGGGTGCAAGCTGTTAGTCTTCTGGTTCTTAATATACTTCAGGATTTTTCCTGAGTGTTGGGGGGATCCCCACACTGACAGAAGCACTCAGCTGAGTGCTCTGGCATGCTACCATTTACTAACTTTCATGAGTCTAATCCGCAAAGTAATACTGATTTCTCAAGTAAATGTTTTAAAGCTGCAGGATGTTCTCACACTGAAAGAAACCCCAGGGAATCATCCGTTTCCTCTTCCCTGCTACAACAGAGGAGATTATTTCTGCCTCTTTCTTTCCATAGTATTTTTTCCAACAGTACCTCTTGTCCCAAGCCAGGCAGTAACCTAGGTATCTGGCACTGCCAGTCAAAAGTGACCCAGGAACTCGGTGAGCAAGTTGTAAGTAGAATGACATTTTTCCTACCCTTTATTTGGCTATACAGTACCGGATGGAAAAAAAAATGCTTTGCTTTAGGAAGTGTTGAACTTTTATGCTCCATAGATTAAGTTGCTGTGTATTCAGAACCTTATATATTCTGGCTTTGTCCTTTATAGAATGAAGTGTAAAATACTTGTTCCATAAAAAGTTGTTACAGTAAGAAGTGAATTGGCTGTTTAGTTGATAGTTGAGAATAGGTATCTTAGAAATATGATAAACCCATTGGTGTTTTATCAACGTAAAATTTAAAAATTAATTAAGGAACTATAAAGCCTATGAAGTTTTTTGTTTGATCTTGTTTTAAATAGAAGTTCCTGTAGGGCTTGTTTTCTCTGAGTAGTGATCTATCCAAGAAGAAGAATTAAGCTGAGATCCAAATGCAATTTATGAGCATCATTTCTTACTCCTAGAAGTCAGCAACCTGATACCATGACCTTAAAAACGTGGTGTTTAAGAACTAAGGCTTGTTCAGATCACGGGCTTGAACCCAGAGACGTACTCTTCTATTGTCAGATTTGAAAACCTGTAAAAATTCTGGGGTTTTGCCTTGGTCAAGTCTTCTATTTCTTAGACTTGAATACTGCTTTTGTGTCAGGGCAAAAGAGAGTTAAAAGAAATTTATTGCTGAAATAAGGGAAGAAAATGAAATTCTGCTGGCTGCCACTAAAGAGTTATGGATAAAGAACACACAGACAATAATTACTTTTAAAGCCTCCCTGAAAAATATAAAATCTCTTGCTATTAGCTAAACTGCCTTTAAAAGTAAAGAAGTCATGTGCAGGGCCTGCACAATTTCTTTGTGTGTGTCCATGCGTGATTCTTTGAAGATTTTTCATTTTAAGTCTGCATTTGCAATATTCTCCGCTTCTTTCCTTTTATGCCATTAAAGAACTTCCAATGCCTGTTTTGACGCAGAGAATCCAGAATTCCACTATCTAGTTTGTTTATTTTTCACTTGACTATTATGTTTTATTATGAAATTGCATGGACATCTTGGTTAGCTAAATATATGAGTTGACTGATAAATTTACAGTTGGAGCATGTGTTTTAATACAGGCAGTTCTTCCTTTGCAGAGAATTTTCTGGTCACTTGCAGTCTATTTGTACTTTCCTTGGTAATATTTCCCAGAGATGGGATTTGAGGAAGGAAATGGCGCAAATCTAGATTCAGACTTTGCTTTTGGATCTCCTCTCTTTAGAGGATCAGAACAAATCAGTGAATTTAATCATGCACTCAAATGTGATGAAAATTTGGATATTAATCATCAGTGGGAACCAATGTTCCATGCTCATTAAATAGCAAATTTTGGTGAGTGCTTCCCATTCCCTCATGAGTTACCACAGCTGCAGGTATACACCAAGCAATGTCAGGTCATAATGCAAATTTTCTTGGAAGCAGAGCACTGCATATTGTATTAGTTATCAATGAAACCTCAGATTCCACTTTTACTCATGTAACTTTCACATCATAAATATGTAAAACTTCTTTATCATATGCAAGACAGGATTCTCTTAACTTTTGTTAATGGAAGTCTGGGCTATTTAGAAAGACCAGTTGTTAGAGTCAACATGAGAATTAGATTGAGAATCACATTTCAAGAGTGGAGAATAATAATTCAAGTGGCATTAGGAATAAGTGAAATCTTCTGACTTACAAGCGAAGTGTATATTTTTTTTATTAATTATATTTGCATAAAAGAATAGAACATGACCTGAATATTTGGGGTCATAGAGGACTTTAGGCAATGTCAATCCTGTACATTCAGAATTCAGAAACAGGCTTGAGTTAATCAATTTTGAATTATTTTTGCTTGTCTTCTGGTGTTTTTTGCCTTTAGGAGGTTTTTTTCTACTTTCACAATGAACAGAAATTTTCTTTTGCAATGCTTTAAGTAAAGGAAAAAAAAAACCTGGGATTTTTTTGGTGATTATCTGTCTGAAAGGAAAGGCCATTTAAAGGAAAAAAAATTATCTGAAGTCTCAGGATGATACTCAGATTTGTCATAAGATTTCACAGTATGAAAAAAATGGATAATTCCCATGGCTAGACCGGTATCTCACCTGTTCCTAGAACAGGGTTCCCTTCTCTCTGTAATGCCCCACAGCTGGGGCAGCCAAGGTGTGTTGAGTTCAACAGTCCTGGCTCACTGGTGACATTCCAGATGTCTGGAAGCTGGCCAAGGTGACGCCCATTCACAAGAAGGGTAGGAAGGAGGATCCTGGAAATTATGGGCCAGTCAGTCTAACCTTGGTACCCAGTAAAGTAATGGAACATTTTTTTTTGAGTGCCATCACACAGAACCTACAGGATGGCCAGGGGATCAGACCCAGCCAGCATGGGTTTAGGAGGGGTAGATGTTTGACCAACCTGATCTTTTATGACCAGGTGACCCGCCTGATGGATGTGGGAAAGGCTGTTGATGTTGTCTATTTGGACTTCAGCAAGGCCTTTGACACTGTCTCCTGCAGTAAACTCCTGGAAAAGCTGGCAGCCCATGGCTTGGACAGGTGCACTCTTCGCTGGGTTAAGAACTGGCTGGATGGCTGGGCTCAGAGAGTGGTGGTGAATGGTGCTGCATCCAGTTGGCAGCCAGTCAGTAGTGGTGTCCCTCAGGGACCTGTGCTGGGGCCAGTTTTGTTTAATATTTTTATTGACGACATGGATGGGGATATTGAGTCTACTGTTACTAAATTTGCAGATGACTGTAAGCTGGGAGCATGTGTTGAACTGTTGGAAGGTAAGAGGGCTCTGCAAAGAGACCTGGAATGGTTGGATAGATGGGCAGAGTCCAATAAGTTTAACAAGTCTGAGTGCCAAGTCCTGCATTTTGGCCGCAATAACCCCCTACAACGCT
>VWZT01004479.1:31560-61750 GCA_013397055.1 Pachycephala philippinensis | reverse complement strand
TGGATGTGGCACTCAGTGCCATGGTTTAGTTGAGGTGGTGTTAGGGCATGGGTTGGACTCGGTGATCTTGAAGGTCTCTTCCAACCTGGTGATTCTGTGATTCTTGTGTAGGTATTTCCTATTCCAATGGGTTCGTTTGCAGCAGGGCTGTAGGGAGACACCTGAAATCCAGCTACAGCTCATGCTCCAGGTTGCTTTACCTGTTGCCATCCTCCTTCCTGGACCCCAAACAACCCTTGCACCAGGGCTGTCACACAGACGGAGACAGTCAGCACTTACAGTTTTACACCACGAGGGCTCCCATGGATCCTGTCACTGAGCGGTTCTGTGGGAATGCAGTGTTGATGTGAGGGCTCTTCCACCACACAGGATGTCAGAGCTTTTCATACTCTGCGTGGGCATGTGGAGTTCCCCTTGAGTTATTGTTTGGTTCACGCTAAAGGAAGCAAATGCCTGATTGAAAAATGATTCAAGATCCCTGTGTAGCATCAGAAGGAAATAAACCAAACAACAAAACAAAAACCTGAGGGGTTTTAGGGTAATCAATATAGAGCACTTAGGAGCAAAACAAATCCTACAGTGAGTTTAAATTGTCTTTTCTCAAACCATTTTAAATATGGAAAAGCAGCATCTGTACTAACCGATAAGAATGCAGCTGAAGCTGTGTAACATCTGAAATTATTGAGTGCCAGAGGTAAAGCTGCGTTTTTAGAATACAAGTATGAATTCACAAATACATATGTTTTAAAACATGCAAAAAAATCCCTCGATTGAGAAGAAGCAGTTGAATTCCTGCTGTTGGATTCTCTGAAAACTTTAAGTATCACATGGGTAGGGTTTTGCTCAAGCAGATCTGGGGCAGAATCTTGTTTTCCTTCATTCACCTGGCAAGTCTGATGTTCTAGGTTCAGAACAGTGCACTTCCCTGTGACAGCTGGTGAGCTGCATGCAAATACCACCTGTGGTCCCACATCCAGAACCCAGAAAAGCTGTAAAACCCAGTATTTTTAGATGTATTCCCATTTACAGTATAAGTCCATGTTTATAAAGGTGAATTGTTCCAAATGTTAAAAAAGAGTCAAATTAAAACAGCATATGCCAGTTTTAATACATATTCTTTACCAGCTAATATTACTTCAAGACAGATTTTATATGCATATATTATATGTACATTCTTTTTCTATTCATAGAATAAAAATTAAGCTTAAAATTAATTATTTATTTAAAGACAAAATACCATGTTTGTACTTAATTGTGTATTAGAACATCATATATTAACACAATGTATGTTATTAATTAAAAATGATGCCAGAGAAGAGATTTTAACTTCTCATTGTTTGTTACTGACCTTATGCAGTGGTACCAGAATATTCTTGCTTCCCAATGCTGAATGGGAAGAGGTGGAATGGAATAGCATTAATTCACTAGTGGCACTTTTTAATTGTTTGCATCTTTTGGCTCTTTTCATTAAAAAACCAATGCTTGTAGTGGAAATATTAGCTATATTTTTATGTTTATCATGGGTGGTAAGCAGCTCTCCTTCCAAGATGGGTCCAAGCTTGCAAAACTGTTTAGACATTCTTATACTACTAAATTTAATATTAGATTTTATACAGTCTGCTTAACAAAATCCAAATGGGAGTAGGCTATTCAAGATGTCCTTCTAAATCCTGCTCTCTTGTGCAGTTTCCTACTGATCTATGTAATTATTAAATTCAATTACTTGCTCAGTTTGCATTCTTCCCTAAATGCCATCTTTCTGTTTGCTTGGTTTGTAGGCAGGGGAGGGCTTGGGGGGACTGTGGCCTTATTTATTCTAACCTTATAATAACACATTTCAGTTTACTTGTGTACATCAGCAAATGTATGCTCCACCTGTAAAAGGAAAATATGAAACCTCTTTTTCTAGTGGAGTTGTTTAGTTGAGTCTAGATTTAAAAACTGAGATCATCTGCCCTGTAAACCCATTTGTCTGTAATTTACTCACTACAAAAGGCTGTTATTTTCTTGTCCTTCCTGTCCTGACTGACTGGCTTGAATTTCAAGGGTAAATGAATTTGTGAGCAATGGTTTGTTCTTTTCTGGCTTTAAGGCTTAATGAGACTGTAATGCATCCAGGCTGAGGTTTCTGTTTGATCTCGTAATAGTAGGAAATGGACAAGTAGATTGCACTAATCATTAGAGATTGCCCATGCATTTGTTTCTCCCTGTTCTGACAGGATCGCCATCGAAGGCATGTGTTGGAGTTGGGCACATGGTAAAACCAGAAGGGTTCTATTGTCTATCTTATGTAATGTCACTGGCAAAAAATACACAGCTGGTTACGGAGAAGGCTGGGCATCTTTCATGTATCCTTCTGTAGGAGCTGAAGATGGAAGGGTCAATGCTGTTTGAAAGAGCAGGATGATTTTATTGGGAACTTCCTTCTCCCGTGACCTTCTCTGCAGGTGTGACAGCTGATCCTAATGCCTCTCAGGAAGTTGGACACTTGCAGTCATGCCCCATGGGAATTAATAGTCCAGAGCATTGTGGTGGAACTGGTGGCACAATTGTCCTACAAAGGAGTTCACCTTTGGTGTAGTGACTCTAGTGCTCTCTGAATTTGCTCCTGAGACTCAGTCCTTTTGTTCTCTCGCAGGTGTTGGAGTGAATTATCTGTCCTGCAAGAGAAGTCTGAAATGAACTTCCTTTAGGAAAATAGCAAAATTAAATTAAAATTTAAAGAAACCACAGAATGCCTTTTGACTATTTAACTTAAACCTTGACTTCTTCCTCTCACTTGGTCTGCCTTGGGACAGAATAAGAAATGAAGGCTGGGAATGCAGAATGGGAGGGCAGCCCTGAGGTAGAAGTTGGGTTTTGGGATGGTGGCCCATCTTTGGAGAAAGCCAAACTGGAAAAATTGCAGAGGTGCTAAAGGCTCTGAGTCCACTAAGCTTGAAAAAAACCTGCTGACCTGAAAAGGTAATATGAAATGTGTTGTAAAACTTCTGGGAAATGGGAAACAATGTTGGGCTTTTCAGAAACATCTGGATATTCTGAGGGTTTTTTGTTGGTTTGTTTTCTTTTTTCCCTGAGTGTTAAATAGGACTTAAAGAATCTGCAATGTATGGGAGCTGCAAATTCTCACAATGGGTTGCTGCTAAGTATAAGGATATATGGTATGTGCAACAAATTCTATTTATTTATTTATTTATTTATTTAGCAAAGTGCGAATTGTCTGCTTGCTTTGCTTTCCTTTCTACCTCAGTGAGTGAAGGCTGTCAGCTTGTGGCAGGAGAGCGATTAAAGCTGTTGCAGATGGCATGATGATCTGGAGATGGAAACAGAACCTGCCTGAAACAGATCCTAGGAGCCTGAAGTTTCCAGCCTAACTTTCCTGCCCAGTTTGCTTTCCACAGCCCCTGTCAGCAACACTTAACCATGGTGCTGATAAGTACTGTAAAATGTCAGGGGTGTTGTCTAGACACAAATTCAGATGGTGTTACATTAGATTTGATCTTGGGAATATACATTCTCTTAGAAACAGTTGTGATATTAAAAGTAATCTTTCTTGCACCAACAATTGGTTGGCAGCTCTACAGACACTTTCCAGTAACAACACAGATGACTTTATTTGCTTTTGGAAGGTTTTGCTGCCTGAGTTCATGCTCCTTCCCTGCCTTTCCCCACCTGATTTTTTCCCTAAAACAGGACTAGATCAAGGCCTAGTGAGATTTTGCAAGAAACCTTACGTTTTTTGGTGACAAAACAGATAAGGAAGTCAAGTCTCTTTTCCATCCATACAAACATTTATTGACTGAAAGAAACTGTGTGTGAGGCATATTCAAACACTTGGAGAGAGAAGAATGGCCGTGGCAGCTGGGCTGTGTTTTCTAACTGCGATAAAGATAAAATAATTCTGGTACTTTTTTGAACCTAAGAAAATGATTTACTTGAGGAAAAGAAAGACATATTCCGGTGTAAATGAAGGAAGCCACATGCAGGATACACTTAAATTCTAGTGCAATGATTTCAGCAAGTTGAGGAGTTGGGAGTGTTTTCCTTGCTGCACAATGTTCCCCAGGGACACGGGGAGCAGGCCCTCACTGCCCAGGGAAGCTGTAGTAGGCTCTTGGGGATCTTTACGCCTTGTGATGTCTTTTTTTTAAAGGGTGCTCAAGCTCAGGTGATCTGCTTTTCAGGTGTAAGTACGTAGTAATAAGCTACCTCCTTTCTTTGAAACTTTTTGGTGTTTGAAACACCAGGGTTACTTCATAGTTCAGACTGTGTTATGCACGTCTTGGTGGCATGGTGAAAATATTAGAAGATGGGTGATATGATACTGTGGGCAGATGAAGGACCATGACTAAGACTTGTGGACATCCAGTCATAATGGATGCATCAATAACAGATGCTGTATAATGTTTTAGTGCAACTGCAATGAAGAGTATCTCCCTGTAATTCAGAGCATTAGCATCCTGTTGAGTAAGCAGATGGTTCTGGAAGCCACCAAATAAAGCTATTAGCTACCTGTTGTATATGTGACTGCTCATAATGATGGTTTGTTAGTCTTAGAAACAAGGCACAAATTTTCTTTGTTTCTTTTGAAAGATTTCTTTGCATGTGATGACTAAGATTTTCTTTGCCTGAAGTTTTCATTGCGGTTTTGTTTGGTGGCTTGTTTTTTTGTTTGTTTGATTTTTTTTTTCTTTGTTCTCCTTTGTTTCCCTTTTTTGTTTTTGGGTGGTTTTTTTTTTTTTTTTTTTTTTTTTTTTTTTTTTTTTTTTTTTTTTTTTTTTTTTTTTTACTGCTTTTAAAGACACTAAATGTTGCTAAATAGCTTGCAAAAATAGTCTGCAAAAAGTTAAGAGGTGTATCACAGGATTTTGCCTAGCCCTGAACAGTGAAGTCTAATCAGGTAGGAACAAAATGCAGTCTTCGTGCCATGTATTCTGGAACACAGAAGAGATGGACAATCTAGTTGAGGCATAAATCCTGGGTTTAGCTCTGTTATAAGGCTCATACGTGATGCTCTCAGAGATTTTTCTGGGAGCTTTTTCTAGCCATCTCCAGAGAATCTCAGTGACAGGTTTTGTGCATTTAGGAAACTTGAGACTTCGGGGTCAATTGTGGCTCTGGGAATGTGATTCCCTGGGCTGGATACTCAGCTTGTTTCACTGACAGACACAGATACTGTGTTTCTCAAATCCCATGCAAAGTGCTCACTGCAGTCCTGTCTTTCTGGATGTTGATTCTCTGTTTATAATTGTCATAATCTCTGTGCAATTATGATCTCCACCAGGGCTACTCGTTACCTGTTTTCACATTATATCTTGGCATGCTGACAATCACTATGGAATCATTGTGGAAGATACAAGCTGTATTTCACAGGGTTTCAGGCCCAAAGGAACCACTAGCGAATTTAGTTCTTATTTTCTTTGGAGAAAATTATATATATATATATAATTTTTTTTTTTTCCCCCTCAAATACCCCTTTATTCAGATTAAAGCACTTTTGTATTCTGGAGACTATTCCAGAAAGCAGGACAGATAACAAAATCTCCCAATATGTGATACCCTTGGAATGACAGGGAATTTATTAGGTATGATTACATGAGTTCATCAGAAAAGAAAGTTCATAGCACCATTCTTCTAGTTTTAAGTTTTGATTGTGTTTAATCTCTAATAAAGTAGAATAAGCTAAATAGAGTTCTTTCTCTTCTGCCTTTGGAGTAAATCTAGTTAGCTGCATGAAAGGGAGGAGGTGGTGTTTCTGACCTCAGTGGGTGATTTTGGAAGCCCTAGAATATGGGATTTCAGTAAAATTATCTTCTTAATGGAGAAGAGGAGGAAAAGGAAACTCTATGAATCAAGGCAAGAACGTGTGAACGAAGAGAAATGAACAGGCAGACGGTTTGGAGTCTTATTTTTATAGTTTTTCTGCCCCTCAAAGTCAAAGCATGATCTTTCCGGTTCAGTCCAAAGCATGCTAAGTGCAGAGAATTTTTTTCAGGGAAAAAAAAAAGAAAAGGAAGAGAAATATATTCTAGAAGGATGGCATAATTTTCTTTTAAAGACTTCAAGCAATGCAGAATCCCCTGGTAAAATATTTCAATTTGATTTTCCCAGCTGTGAAAGTAATCAAAAGCTTCTTTCAAGGTTTAACTTGCTAATGAGATCCAGTGACTGGAAGTTAGTTATGCCATTGTCTGCATGATTAACTATTTCCATCCTGTTATCAGATAGCTTTTATGTGTGAAAATACCTGTGTGTGGTGATGAAGTCAGCTTGTAACCTTCTCTTTGATGATCTGAGTATGTTGCACTTCTTAAGTCTCAGATCATAAATCATGTTTTCTAGACTGGAGTAATTTTTGTGGCCCTCCTTTTAATGTTTTCCAGTATTTCCACATGTTTCTTAAATTGTGGATGTTATGCTGGTATTCTGTCAGAGGGTTCACAAATTATATAAAATGGGGATGATTTCTGTTTGTCTGAGCTTTATATAGTTATTTTCTTCCCTCAAGAATGTAATAGATGCTTTTAACTAAGAAAGTATTTCAAGAGTTTTTCCTGAAGTTCGCATTCTTCTTTTTCCTTTGGCTTCATTTTTTTTTAATCTCACTTCCACTGTAGCTGTTCTCCAAGTTCCCAAAGTGGGTGGCTCTCATGGCAGTGACCACGTGATAACCTTCAGCCATGCAACTCTGGAAGTGTCTATTTCTTTTCTGTGATTCTGTAGGAAATACAGGCGCTTATTTTAAAAACCTTGACAAATATCTGAACTAAAGTCCTAAGTAGGCAAGTCAAGTACAATTCTGGACTTCCCATTTGGCACATACAAACTCCAGTCTGAATTCCCCTTGTGTTGCCTTGCATTTGTTTCTATTAAAATGAATTTTGTTAGGTTGTCCTCGTAGGCAGGAACTCAGTTTAGTTCTCAGGCACCCCATTTTCTTCCCTAACCATGAGAAGATGTCTCACCTACCACTGTGACCACAAGAGATTTTATATTTTTTGTAAAAACTTCAGATGAAGAATGAATTCCTTGTCGTTCCACTAAACAAGGAGTTGTTGGTATCAAGAACATTTTGAGACCTGTGAGTATACTACAGCTGAATCCAACTGAAGTACATTCTGTTAATTCCACATCATCATTTTTTAATTGAGTTGTCATGTTGTACTAAGTCAAATGCCATGGAGAAATCAAGTGCACTATAGCATACAATTGCCTTTGTCAAGCAGACCTGTTATCTCTTCACGAAAAGACAATAGGTTTGTTTTACAAGACCAGCCTTCCATTAAACTAACTGATTGACATTAATTAGATTTTTAGCCTCTAATTCTTTGTTGATGAAATTTCAAATTAATCACTCCTTTTACTGAATGCTAAATAACTATTCTAGAGGTCTGTGGCCCATCTCTTTTATCCTTGTTTAAATATTAGATCTCCTTTGGCAGTTCTTTTTCTTTGGAATTACCCCATTTTTTCAAAGTTTTGTTTAAAAATGATATTAGCAATTCAGGGAAGCTCCTCAGCATGCCCTTTTAGCACTCAGGGGTATGTGTTATCCAGGCTTCTGATTTGAACATTGTTTAATTTTAGCAGATATTGCTTAACATCCTTCTTTATCGCATATGACAGACTTCCTATTCCATCCACAACTTTGCGTGAAGTGAATGCATCCTCCTGCTTCATTCTGAATACAGAACAGGAAAAAAAAATAGAACATTTCTGTGTTCTTTATGTACTTTACATCATCCTTTGCAGTTTTGCCACTCACCTCTTGCAGATCTGCTGTATCTTTCTTGCCACTATTATCTTTTATGCTCTGTCTTTCACTTACCTTTCTTCAGCCTTATACATCCACAAGCTCACTTTTATTCTCATATGTATTTTATATGTTCTAGTTTCTTTGCTGTTTTCATTGCTAATACCATGTCTCATTTTAAGAATTATACTTCCATGGCCTGTTTTTTGTCCATCTGAGTAATGATGATTTCTTGGGAATTTAGAAGCTTTTTCTTGTAAAGATACCCTCATATTTTCTTAACAATTACAGTTTTAATGCCAACGATTGTTTTAAATTTTGGAGAAATGATTCTTCAGGGTTTTCAAATTTCCTGTAAAATATGTGCTTGAGTTTTTAAATAGAATTTTGTTTTATGAAGATGTTTTGCCCAAGGTAAGCACAGTGAAGTCATCATCATGAATATTGCAGTCTGATGTTGAGCATAATTTTGAACAGTGTTTCTCATTCAGATATGTGAAACAGATTGTGGGTGATGAACCTAAAGGTTTTGAGGTTCTGATGTGTTGATTTTGTGAAGATATGAAATCAAATATTTGTCTTTGCTAGAATTTCCTTTACTTTTGTCAGTGGAGCTGAACAAATCAGCTGGTGCAGAGCCCATGGAAAGCTGTGCTGCTGTGCCAGTGCAGAGACTCAGTGCCATTGGCAAATTCCAGCAGCCAGTATGTGCAAATATGACATACTTTTAGCAATACTCAGTGGTATTTGCACAGTAGTACAGTGAAAACCGTTCATTTGGGCCCTCTGGTGAGTGAGCCACGTGCTACCTGTCCTGCTCTGTGCTACAATTCCAGTGGTATTATTATGACTCCCTACTCTCCCAATGTTTGAGGAGGTGCGGTTTTGGGTTTTATTAACCTGTATTGGCTACCTATGGCATCTTCCATGCGCTGCTCTGGCACCCTCTCCTGCCCTGAACAGTGTTTGGTGTTTTGGCAGCAAAGAGCTCTGCAGCCCCACAGATTTAGATTTACATTTAGGAAATTCTGGAGAGGGAAAGCAACCGCCCAGAAGTGGTTGATGCCTGGTGTGAACCCCAGACAGACGTTGTGGCCATCCTGCACTGGATCTGTTCATGATGGGGCTCTGATGGCTCTTCTTTCTGTCTCCTCTATTGTTCAGTGAGCTCAGGGAGGCTCAGGATGCCGCTGTGGTACAAAGGGTTATTGTGGGCAGGAGGTTTTGTGAGGCTGATGAGGAAATCTCCTCAGATAAAGGACATTTGTTGAGATTTTTTTAAGAAGCAGAGGGGATTGTAAGAACAGGACCTGATAGTTGAAGGCAGAGAGCACAGGGTAGCTCACGTGCACATGACAGATCATCTTGCAAATACTCCTGTAACTCCAACAGGGTTGTTTCCAGTATCTGAGTGCGTATCTTTAATATCTGTTTCAAGTAGAAGTGTCTCACATGGCTGTATGTTGCTCTTAGCCCCAAGAGAGGGATTGGGGATAAAATCTGGAACTTGAAATGCAGAGACTTAAGACACTGCAGGCTTGATGTCCTGAGCATAATTGCGTCCTTCAAAATCTGACGTGTTTACCACAGTACTTTCTATACATCTCATGCATCTCTTCAGATTTTGACTCCGAGTCCTGTGCTTTATTCTCTTGCTCATTAGTACTCTGCAAATCTCGAAGCATCCTCAGCTGCTCTGACTGCTGTGGTAAAGATAACTTTATTATGAATACAATTAAGAATGTTCTTTATGGTTTATTTGACCCTTTTTAATCACTTTAATCACTTTGCTGGCTGCTTTGTTTTGTAGCTGCCACTGAATGTGTGAAGACTAAATAACCTTGTACTTCAATCACATCTTCAATGTTTGTGTCTCTAATAGAAGAGTGGTTGATCAACTAATTGATAAAACCTAAATAGGAATTCCCTAATGTGCTTGTTGGCACCAGAGAGGTGAGGAAAAAAATGGAAAACCTATTTATTCTAATTAATGCAGTAAAAAACAATTTTAGGAAACAATGCCTGCCTCAGTGGTGTGGAAGCCTACAGATATAGGCAAAACAGCTCTATATAGTGTTTTTCATTTTATTAAGAGTGAGTTTCTGATTTGCCAGAGAGGATCAATTTGTAGCATTTTTGCTATACAAGTAAAGCAGAAGAAAAAAATTAAAACTAGATTCCTAGAAGCTTGAATGTAAAATGTACTCACCAGTGGTCTTTGTTCTTGCAGCCCGAAGCACAGACTATCTCCTGTGCTGTTTCATTTCTTGCCTCAATTCATATATTTGAAGTAAGCCTGAGACTCAAAGTCAGTGGTACGATTCAGCACCTGAGACATGGGAATAATACAGAAAGGAGCTGTAAGACATCAGCTGCATGATTCTAAATCTCATTGATTTTTATCTCCTTCCTTGTATGTTAGAGTTTAGGAGGAGCTTTTGCCCCTGCCTCGTGTGTTCTCCACAAAAATGACAAAAGGGTTGTGTTGGCCTGTAAGTGCTTTGGTGTTGGAAGTGCATGTGCATGGATGGATAATTGAGTCACTTCCTACAACTCTTTGTGCAACTCTTAATATGTTGCATTTTATTCCTTGGGTTAAATCTAGTCCTGTGGCTAAGCTTTTCTAAAGAAAAGCCCAAAACAAAACACCACCACTATCACCAAGGAACACAAAACCCCCTAAATCTAACAACAGCAACAAAGAAACCCGAAACAAATCAAGCTCCTTTTTCTTCAGTAATTTCTTTTAGTTGTTAGAAGTGCAAACCAGCAACTCTTTGCTTGTCTGGTTTTTAAAGCCTGACTGCAAGAATAGTCATTAAGGGATGTAAATATTTATTTCACTGAGATGCCAAAATTTGAAAAAAAAATAAATCAAATGATACTGGTGTGGATACAAGCTCTTTGAAGTTTAGTTAATTGTTTCATTGCCTAGATTAGGCAGTGGAATAATTAACTAAATAATATGCTTGATTTTCAAACTCAGACGGCTTCCTCAGGTATTTAAAACCTTGCATTATTTCCTCTCCATCTGTCACATTTTCTGCTTTCCCTATAGCCTTTCCTGACAGGATTTATAATGTCCTCCTCCATTTTCAGTGCAAAACTTTATCCATGCTGCTATTTAAATCTTCAAAGCCATCCAAATTAATCAAATATACTATAAAATCAAACATGGAAGTATATGCAGACCAAATCATTTTAGTTCACTGTAAAATTTTATTTTTCATTGTGCTACAAGACTTTCCCATAAATTGCAGTAAATTCCAGACTCTTATCTTTGAATTGAGGCCGTTTTCCCACAGCAGGTGGTGCTTGCATGCAGGAATGTTCTTCCCCGTGTGCAGGGCTGGGGTGGGCAGCAGTGGCACTCACAGACTTGAGCTGCCATTCACTTCTACCCTAAACAAGATTATTGTTACCTCACTTCGGCATCTTTAGCAGATGTGCTTTATAGATCAGATGTAAAAGATACAACTTTGAGGGGAGCGTGGGACATTTTCTTCCTAAAAATCTCTAATTCCTCCTCTCCTTTATGAATAGTAGAGGGCTACTGCTGTTACTGCCAGTGCTGCACTGAGTGGCAGAGATCATTGAATACAGCTGCTGCGCATCTGAAAATGCTTTCATGGCTCTCTGGGCTGCTTTGGAAATGCCTTGCTATTGGAAAACCAGGACTGATGTACTGCTTTGACTAATCTTTATTTAAGAAAAGAGGAAGAATTTTTTCTAAATTAAAAAAAAATAATTATTTTTACCAAGCTGCTTTGAATTTTCTACAAGAAGCATTGCTATATTTTATAGCTATATTACAAGTACGAAACAGGATTAGGTTCAGTACAGAGAGACTGTGATCTCTTCAAAGCATTTGCCTCATTATGCTTCTGTGTACCATGAGTTATATATTGTCAAGTGAGTATATTGTGTTAGGGAAGTTACAAGTTCAGTTCAGGATGCCTTAGCTCAAATTGCTGCAAACTGAATAGTTCTGGTTCAAGGGTCTAATAAGCTCCTCAAGTCTGAATGTTCTAGCTCAAGATATTTATATCCCCTGCCTCTATGAAGGCCAGGGTGGTTTGTTTGTTCTGCAAAAAGAACGGCTTGAGAGTGCTTTTCTCCTTTCCTATTTGCTCCATAATGTGCTAGTGGTTTTGGGTTTTTTTTAATTATAATTATTTCTCTAGGTTTTTCTTACTCTGCGTATTCACAGTACTGTTAAATAATCAAGTCACACACTTGTGACTTCAGTTCAGTAGTGGTGGAAAAAAACATACACAAACATCAAGAAGCTTAAACTAATTGAATATGCAACTCTAATTTGACCCAAGTTGGCTCTGCAGTAAGATAATGTGTCGCTTTGTAGCATTGACTGCTTAGCATATAATTAAATCCATAGCAGATCTAAATTAATTCTAAATTGATAGCTGTAGAAAGTTAAGATTGTCAGATACAACATACATTTGTCACAGGCTTTGAGAGCAATACAAATACTAGTCAGTTTGAGAAATGTTTATATTCTTTAAAGTTACATACTGCAGACTTAGGGCCTTTAAAATAGCATTAATTTCTTACAGCTGAAAACCTAACTGATATGAATATTTAATGTAGGAAATTATATTTGATGTTTGGAATGCATTATGAAATACTGATTATTTTAAGAAGAAAATTTCAAGCGATATTCAGGTTAACCTTGGAGAGCTGGTGTGATGTGTGGAGAGTCAGGTGAAAGCCAGTACTCTGGGGGTGTGAGATAGGGCTCCTGCCCTGAGTTCAGAGTGTTTGCAGCTCAGAGACCTTTAACTCTTGGTGCAGAAACCATTGTCTAAATACAGCACCCAGAGAAAATGTCCTTTTTTTGGAAAGCCGTTTGTAAGACAGCAGTAATGGTGAAAGAGGGAAATGCTCTTCTGCATGAACACTTTTGCCTCAGTGAAATCCTTTTCAAAAGTATGTCTTCTACAGCTCGGCATTTTCTGCCTTATTTGGGCATTTTGTGTAGCATTATTTACATGTGTTCATGTAATTAAATTTACTGAATAAAACTGACACATTTTCTTTCTTATTAGCTTTCTAATGCTGCTTTTGCTTCTTCCTCCCTATTCCATTAATAAAAAGAAATTAATGTTCTTGGAATTCAGACCCTAAAGGATGAAGTCAGTGTCATATCCTTGCACATTGTCATTATGTATGCCCATATCTAGGTATAGATTTTTATTATGACTCAATCTTTCTGATGTTCCAGAATTGTCACTGAGAGCTTTTGCTTAAAAAGGAAATAAAAGTAAAGGTGAAAATAGAAAGACAAAAGTTGGGCTTTGTCCTTTGATGTCTTACAAATAGGAAGAACGTATCTGGAAAATGACTACCTTCTGAGGCCTCCCTCTGATACAACTAATCTTTTAAAATTGATGCTGATACTCACCTTTTTTCAAATCTGAGAATAAAACCTGTTCTAACAATGACCTATGATCTGCTTCTGTTTTTCTCTGCTCTTTTCTCTGCCTCCTCCCCGTCACATGAAGCTTGCTTGTAGTGAAAAAAAGGTCGACATGCTACACACAGCTAGTTTTGAAAAAAATGTAGCTATGTAAAAATGAGTTCACTTTGAGCAAACCTACTCAAGTTGCTCTGTTTCTCCATTAATGCCATGCCAGCAACTTAGTTGCAAGTCCCTATGTCTCTGAGGTTCATACATTATTTTTTTATCTTAGGTTTATGGGTTGGAAGCATACGTATGATCTAGTGAATGCACACATATTATCTGTAAAAAAATGTGAATTGGACACAGATTAAGTGGAAATTCTAGGCAGAATTCTGAAGTGCACACAATTGTGTGCGAAAATGAGCTCCGAGTGGTGGTTGCTATTTATTTTGATTTTTTTGAGGTTTGGCTACATGGTTTTACAACATTTCAGGTGACAAAGTTAGTTGGTGTTTAATCTAGTTGATGCAGGGATCAGCTTTATTCCTTCAGTATGTGTCTTCATCATGGCAAACAGACCAAGGACTAAACAATACAAGGCAACATGGCAACAATACAAGGACTAAAAATACCCTCCAGTGTATTCCACAACCTGCATGTGTGTGCTGGTGAATAATTTCCTTTTACTGGATTAAGTCTAAACAATCTTCTATAAGTAAGCCAAGCATTTAATGGAAAACTTTGCATTTTAATGTACAGACAAGACAGAATTGATGTTTTTTTATTTAACAGAAATTAACACCACCTATTCTCCAAACATTCTGCTCATTTAACTGTATGTCGACCCTGTTTCTGTTAGAGCAGGGAGTCCTGAAGGAGGCCCATGAGTAGTGTGAGCATGGTGGCCTTGCAAGGCAAATTCGTTGAAGCTTGTGGAGCTGTTTTCCTTTCCGCCATTTACAGTTACGAAGACAGTGGCTACTTGAGCAACACAGACAGACTGTGCAATTCCTTAATGGATCAGTGTAGGAGACAATACCGAGCTTACTCATGGTCTGTGGAATTGCTTTCTATGAAGCCAGAGCATGAACGTTGAAGTGGCTGGATGCATCCCTGGGAGTGGAAGATGAAATGCTGTAGTGCATTGCACAGTGAGGTAGGCTCCTACTTGTAGCCTTCCACAAAAAAAAATCCCAAACGAAAAACCAACAAAAAATCCCAAACAACCTAAAAATGTGTGTTTTATGTAGCTTAGAAGTAGCTATCTTTGGTAGCAACTGTTGAAGCAAGCAGAGCATGAGGGAGATGGGAACGTGGTGGTGATGAATTCCAGGAGGGTATTGCCTACGAGTGTACAAGTGGAGCTGGGCATGTGAGAGCACAGGATTAGCTGGGTTGGGAATATGTGCTTTTACGTTTCCTAGCTTTGCATAAATGGTTTTGTTTCAGGGGTGCCCATGCATGCTTTCAGCTCTGCAGGGAGGTAGAGTTCAGTTAGGAAATTCAGCCAGATGTTAAGTTGAACAAAGTCAGATGATGACCTTGCACACTTGTTTTTAGATGGATGTTTTGGCTTGTTATTTAGTGTCTTTGTTCAAACACATAGCACTTAGCATCACAACATCTTCATTTCCCAACAGTTAAGGTTTATATGCCACAGTCCTGATGCAGATAATGATAACCATGGAACAAATACTTTCTGTGCTCCAGAAATTGCTGTTATTTCTCAAGGTAACCTTTTCCCAGGAAAAAGAAGTTTCAAAATCAGGAGATGTGTCTTTCTCAGAGTCATTTGCCATACAGCTAGTGCTATGCTTTCAGAAGGTAATATTGAATAACTGCAGATATGATCACAGACCTGTCAGTTTTGATATGAAAAGGTGTCTTAAAGTTGTTCTCAGCATTTTTTTCTGGATCATACTCTCGTTCCTTATAACAGAATTTTTGTCCTCATGATACTGTCCCTAACTGGTCATAATACCTAAATGGGATTATATAGCAGAAATTGAGGTGGGCGCAGGTTTGTGCCAGCCGTGTACAAGAGAATAACAGTCTTTGTTTGAATTATACCCATTTTCATAGGAAGTTTCTTTTTACCATACTAAGGCACAACAATTGTAAGTGATTGAAGAAACCTAAATCCTTGTTGAAACTGGAAAATGTTCAGCACGTGGGTTTTTGAAGCCTGGTGTCTTCTCACTAGCAAGGACTGACAAAGGATGCTTAGGACAGAGTATGAAAACACACACAGATTAAAGATTCAGAGACATCTCCTGCCTCTGCCAGCAATCAAAGTTTCAGACTGATGGAACCACAGGTTGCATCAGGATTACTGCAGCCATTCATGAATTCTCCTTTGCTGATGAAATACTGAGGAAGATGACCTGCAAAGAACCAGTAAGGTCAAAGTCTGTTCTATGCACATCCAGGATTACTCACTGGCATAGGAATCTGCTGCCCCTCCTATGAGCACATCTTTTGGAAAACTGTCCACCTTTTTTTTATAACCTACTTTGTTATCATCCTCTTCTCTGCATGTGAATTTTGTTATACTACCTTGGTGAAACCTCATCTTCCAAATCACGTTTTTAAAGAGGATTTATCTTTTCTTTAAAGACAAAGGCTTGGCTCATACAGTTGTGTCCCAAGTACCTCATTCCCAACTATGCCAATTATTTGCTTTGATTTAAGACAAGACTCTTTATCCATTTTGTGGAAGCAGAGGTAATATTTTTCTCTAGAGAGGAGTTTAAATTTTTTAATATTTAAAGATACTGCACTAGTAGGTCCACACTATATCATAATATTTTATTCATGAACTGGACAAGTGAATGCAGCTTATAGTACAGTGAGATCATAAGATATTGCTTGGGAGACAGATTAAATTTAGCCAGTGGTGAAAATTGGGTGTACAGCTGAATATCTCTACCTGGCATTTCAGAAATATACATCTGAAATACATTGAGCTTCTTCCTTAAAGAACACTTCATCAAAGATTTTTTTTTTAGTAGAAGTAAGAACAAGTTCTTTACGTCCTATTGGTACATGCAAAGAACTTGACTCCTATGGAATGGTGGTAAAATATTCTCTGAATTTTCCTATGAGATGTCAACCCCCTTTTTCCAGGCTTTGCCCACATTCTTAAAATGTAAAAAGCCCTTTGGTTTCACCAGCCTTCACTGTCCATATTTGGCTGCTTACCCAACCTGGCATGCCAAACTCAGTTTGCTGATTCCAGCTCTTCTAGAAAATGGTGAAAGAGCCAAGCCGTATCTTTGCCTCAGAACATGTCAGGGAAATAGTGATTTATTGCATTTATTTCCAAGCTGAAGTACAGTGCAACAGGCTTGTTTTCATTATGTTTTCTTCTGGTCTAAAGCACATACTAAAATGGGTGTGTGCTTGCGACGCAGGGAAAATTATTCCCATTAAGTGGTGTGAGAGGCTACTTGCATCTGGGTGACACTGAGCAAATACTTCTGAAATTAACTGCTGAAATGTAACAAGGAAAACCACTGTCGTGCCATAAGGTTCCTGTAGGAATCCATTCTCCCTGATCCGAAATGTGGAAAGAATGTTATCGCTCTATAGCCGCTACTGCTTCTACCTCATGGAGTGTTTCTCTTTTTTGATGAAAGTATTTTTTTTAAGATCGTGAAAATATAGAATCAGAAAGGAAGGTCACTTGCTTGTCTGGATATTTTTGAAGGGATATTTATCTTCTGTTGTAGTGTAAATTAACTGAGAAACAACTGTGCTATAAATAAATGGACTGCTGTGGTAAATTAGTGAAGAAATACGTTGTTCTCTATGCATTATTCTAAATAATGTGTTCTATCCAATCCTATCCTGGCCTCTTCTATCCCATTTTCTTTTTTTTTTTTTTTTTTTTTTTTTAAATGATACTACATTCCTTAAATTATAATAGTGAGTTTAAATGCAGCAAACAATGTGGTCAGGAATAGTGCAAAGCCAATGCTGGGTCAGTTTCTCTGTGCCAGCTCAGGGCTGAACTACTCTGAACTGAACAGCCTCTGTTTTCAAGTTCTCCATGAACAAAACTGGGAAATGTTTTAATTGTTGACCCTCAGAGTGAAAAAGCTGGTCCATTAACGTATAATGTCTGCTGCTATACTGTGTTTATTGATTGGTGGGGCTAGAAGTGTGGATAATAACAAACTGATGTGCTTTAACAGCAAATTACTATAATAGTCATGATTGTTTGGTGGCACCCCTTCCCCTTTTCGTTCTCTTCTTCAGCACTGTCTCATCTTCTATACTACTGCTGGATCGTCGATCATCTGTCCTCCTTTTTAGTGTCTAATGCCAAGCTTTAATTCCTCATTAGACAAAGAATTTTGTGTGCACCAGGACAAGCCAGCTTTTCATAGCGATGTATTTGCAGTTCTTCTCTGGGTCAAGTTCAATAGAAAAACAAAATACCTCCTGGATACCTCATTTTAGAAGTTGTTTTGTATTTTCAAAGTAGTGCAAATACTGTTTGTCTAAGAAATAAAGAGCAAGTGTAGACTGACTTGTACGTATGTTAAATTACCTCTTTTCTGTTTGCATCTTTGCTCCTGATTTTGGTCTTGGCAGGTTCAGAGCTCTGCAGGGAAAACTTCATAAATGCTCTACAAATCTTTAGTAAATTAGGCTGTAAGGAACATCAAAGTAGCATTCGATCTCATTATCAAGAAAAGGCATGGCTTGCTGCAGAATTTAATGGTGATTGTTGAATTAGATAATGGGTTTTATGCTGGCTGCTGTAATCTCTGTTGATGTAGATGGATAAGCCATTATTCATCATGCAGCTTATAGAGATAGAGAGTAGATAGCTCAAACTTGGATGAGGAAGTGCCGAAGATGAAGGGGAGAGGGGAGAGAAGCTATTGATCAGGGAATACTTATGTTTGATGGGTTTAATCTTTCTCATAATGTACAAGGTATTAAATAGATCTTGCAGGTTTTATTTTGTAGGTAAAATGTTTAAAGAGGAAAATGCCTATTTCACTTAAGTATGAGTGGTCTGAACTCCCACTAACAGGACGTACAAATGTGTGTGAACTAAAATCTTGAAAACAAACACATTGCGACAGGGAGTGACTGGAGCTGCTGTAGGTGACTAAGCCACAGTAGAAAACAGCTATAATTTTTTGTTTTGATAATTTCTATTGGTTTTTGACTCTTTACAACTGCTGATCAAACTAAATTTTAAGGGTAGTTTTTTTCCCAGTGTGGACAAATGCTTCTTTGTGTGGATTTGAAGCCAAGGCATTGGAATGTCCTCCTTATCAATAATATGAAAAAAACACAAATTATTCTCTTCATTCCCTGTCCTCTACAAGAAAAGATAAGGCAAAAAGCTTCTATAGATATGATAGGTTAGAGCAGACCTGTAAAGTAATTGAAAAGGTGACTTTCTTCCAGTTTCAAAGAAAACATGACTTTCTGTACGTGTGGCTTTTAGGCAAAATTTGATGTGTGATTTTGAAAACAGACCGTAAGTGTCATGATAGACTAATGAAGAATTTAATTCAGATAGTGAAGAATGAATTTGACCGTGAATTATCATATTTCTGGCTGATTATTCCAGCATTATACACTAGATTTCTCTGAAGCTTGTAGTGAAGAGAATGAAACCAGCATATCTTGTTCAGGTACAACCATTCATTACTTCTGGTGCTTGTGGTTGAGGTCAGGCTCTGGAACCTGTAGGTGGCCATCGTGTGCCCATGGAGATGGATAATAAAGCTATCCAGAGGTGAAATATGTTCCCTCACCTGCTGGGCTCTAGTGAAATCTCACCAGCACAATATGGATTATATTTCTAGTGCTGTGTGTAGCATGATTATGAATTGATTTATCATGCACCCGTGTCACTTCTCGGTTTCAATATATCACTCCAGATACAAAGATGGTCTGATATGGCTTCTGGATCAATTTTTTTGCAGTCTTTTTATTGGCTTTTGAGTTATGCAGTATCTTGGAGATGATCTTCATTTTCCATGCATTACTGCAAAAGAAGATAATATTTTAGGACAACTGAACTCCCTACAAAATTCCTTGATTTAAGATGTAAAGTAGTTATGCAGTCAGCAGAGAAAAAAGTTCTACTAATGGTTGCAAAGTATTTACATTCTGATTCCTCCTTTTAAAGGCTTACTCGACTAAGGCTGTAATTGTCTGTGCTTGGTCTCTGCCCAAAAGAGTGAGGGTTTTGTTGGTGTGAGGGGGATTTTTTATCTACTTTTCATTTTTAATGCAAGCCAAAATGGTTTAGTCATTATACGGAAACATGAGAAAACTTTACAATTCAATTGTCCCTGCTGGCATTATGCAGAATTAGAAAAAAATTGAAAAGGCTAAATAAAAAATGAGTGAAAGCTAGAATTTGGGGTTGAAAAATCCTTCCCTTGGAAGAATAGTGGTATATTTAATTATGTTCAGCAGTGGGAAAATGTTCATTTTTATGGTGACTTATACAGCTGCTTTTAACCTCACATGTCAATGTTCCTCGTGAAATCTGGCATGTACACATGCTTGAATATCATTCTCTGTGAGATGTTGTGGATGTTTTGTGATGTACTTATTTCTGGTCTTTTTTTTTTTTTTTAATGCATATAGAGGGTGTTTTTTTGAGACCGGGGGAAGAAAAATTGAAATAAAAACCTTTGCTTGGCTGTTTGCCTGAGTACAGGGCAATCACCGACTGTGTGTCACATTTTCCATGTCTTTTGTTCAGGATTGTGCTCAGGTGAACTTAGAAATGTTCTTCTGTGTGGTCCTGTGGCAACAGGGTTTCGTCAGCATAAGGGTGGTCCTTGAAGATCAGGGTAGAAGTGGGCTCTGAAACATCTCTTCTCCTGTAGAGTCTAAAGAAGGGACTGTCCAGGGAGATTTAAATAACCTCTTAAGGACTGGAAGACATTTTCTGAAGACTGCCTCTAGTGTAACAGGCTTCTGGAGCTTTTCAGAATGTCCAAAACATAGCGGGATTTTTAGTTCACTAAGGGCAACCATCTTCTGATTTCCTCAGTGATTTGCCTAATGCACAAGACTCATACTGAAAAATATTCAGAAGAAGATCAAAACCAAAATATGCATTGCATTAGCCCAGTATGTGTTTTTCTAATACAAAGTTTTGATTTTCATGGAGGTCTGGGACGTTGTTTCCTCCAATTCCCGAATTTCAGCTCAGTTTGAGAACAGTCAATTATTGACTTAATGTTTGAGAGAATTTAGACTTAGAGCAACTTAGGAAACCAACTGATGATAAATGATAGTTGCCTAGTTTCTTCAGGCTATTCACAAAACTCTTTTAAAGATGTAATTGAAATCTTCACGATATTGTCCTTGTTCTCAAAATAATAATAACTTCCGTTTATGGTACTAGCATGCAATTGTTACACTATAACGCTACAATCTGGGTAGTGTTTATTAAATGTTTTTAATTGGAAGAACTCAGAGCATTACACAAAGCATTAATAATCCCTGTAATTGCCCTTCTAAAGGAAGTATTCATAGCTCCAGTTTTCATAAAAAAGAAGAGAGAGATGTTGAGTCATTTGCCCTAGGTTACAGAGAAGCCAGTGTCAGAGTGAAAGTGCAACCTGTGGGTCCTGATCTCTGAGAACTGAAATCAATCTAACACAGGCAAATGTTTTTCACTGCATGGGAATTCCTGTGTATGAGCAAGGGGAATAGGATGGATGGGTAGTTTTTATGAGTGAGTGCTTCTGGAATTATGTACTAATTTTCTTTGATTTTTTTATCATAACTTTTTTTTGCGTTTCTTTTTGGAAGAGTAGAAGTTGTATTTGCAACAGTGCTAAATAAGAATGCTTGTCTTCAGTATGGTATTTCACTATGGTATTACAAAAAATAAAAGTACATGCAGTGCTTTTGTGAGCATTTGAATTGTAGATTAGTTTTTAACTGTTCAGTTGCAATGGTATCAAGCACTACCAAACAGGGCTGACACAAGTGATATGGAAATATAGAACAATGAAATTTTTGCATCTCTGAGGAGATTCAAATCATTAGACTGTGTAGAAGAAAGCATATCTGAACAGATATCGGCCATATGAGAATAGACACTTTTAATTGAGTCAAGCTTATTCCTTGAATATAAAAATTCTTTATTTACATAACCAAAATTATGCTACTATAGCATTTTTTCTATGAAAAATTATCTGCATTTAGAGCTATAAAAATATGAAAGTTCAAATTACTGTTATGATTTTAGTAATTAACATTTTGTTGTAAATCAAGTGTATAGCTTAGTTTGATGTCTTTATATCAGTTTCTTAAGAAATAACAGCTTATAAATTAAGCATCAGAAGAAAAGAAATTCTGTATTAAAAAGGAAATAGCTATAATGAAGAGATTATGTGTCTGAAGTGTCCTTTTTCATTTAGTACAGGCCATCTTACTCTCAGTTTTTACTCAAATAAAGAGATGATTACAATCCTTCCCATGGTTTGTGCTATATTAAAATAATATTGATGGCTTTTTGCATTTTAGAAGATAACCTCGCTTATTGTAGGATCTTCTGCCTTTGCTGTTGTAGGAAGGGAGTCTGATGCTGTATTGGTTTCTAACATAAATCCTTCACAAGTTCATTGCATTACATTTTACAGTGATATAGCAGGAAACAAAGACTATTTTATAGCCCCTGTGGAGAAAATAGCCTACTCTGCTCTTCAGGTCCTCAGACCTGTGCTAGCACTAATCTTTTTTCTGCTGTTAGTGATTTTGGAAAAATTCTATTACTTTGCACTACTGTGATGCTTCTAAAAGAAAAAAATACTGAATTTTAAAAATAAATGTAATAATAAAAATATTCTCAGCCATGACTTTGGTCTTTTTATGTAGGGTTGGGCACCTTACTGAAAAGAATCTATTAAACATCCTATAAGTGGTTCTGAGCTGACTTGACCTGATGAGAAAGGAGTTGTTGGTATTAGGATTTTAAAAATCAGTATTCAGTCTGCAGTGCTGCATGAAATTTTGTAGATTGAATGTATTCTGAGTAAAGCTGTCAGATCTACTTCAGGAGAACTAATTAATGCTAGTTGCAAGGCATGCTGTTGTCATGACAAAATCCAAACATTCAGTTGAACATACCTGTCCTCCTGACCACTGATCTTTGTATCTCATTTGGAGACTGTTGTATGTTTGGGGCCCACGTCTGAATGGCAGTTGTTCTTTAATGGGCAAAAGAACAAAACATTTAAAAAAAAAAAAAAATCAGTTTTAGACGTATACCTGGGAAGTAAAGTCAAATATTTAAGAGCATCAGATAAAGACTGTGGATAAGCAGAACAAGAGAATGTAAAAGTGCGAATTTTTCAACAGTGCAGTTATACTGTCAGGTAACCAAATTAATTTGTCTTGGTGATATAAGAGAATCTGTATGTTGATCTTCAAGCAGCACATAGTTACAATGATGCAGTTAGTCCAGTGTATGACATCTGAGTACCAAATGCTTAAAGGAAAGTGCAGAATGGGTCAAGAGGTTTCTTTGGTATCTGAACTGGTTGAGACACTGAAGAATTGGGTTCAATAAGGTTTTCAAAATGTGATGGAAAACTTGCCAGCAACTCTAGAAATTCCCATTTCTCTAAATATCATTCCATGAGCTAAATATCATTCTTCTCTACTTGATTTCTTTACAATGTGACAGGGAAATCCATGCATCGGTTGCTCAAGAAAGATTGTTTTGCTTCATCAGGTTTGATTTGATACATTCTTTGTTTCATTCAGAATACCTTTGTCATGGTACTACATTAAATAAAAAAGTGTTACATCAGCCCTCTGTAGCATGTGCTTTTGCTATACAGCATGCTTATCATGTTTCCTCAGATTTTATCTTTGTAAAATGGTCTTGCAGCCTTTTAAGTCACTCTTTTTGAGGGAATACTGGTATTGCTCTGTACTTCCCTCCCCAAACCCCTTTTAGCTCTTTAATAAATGGATTTAGCCCTCTGGATTAAGCATAAAGCAGACTAATTCAGCTAGAAATGGATTTAAACTTGTACTTTTATGTTTTGCTGAACCTTGGCCTAAAAGAATACATTGTTTCATTCAGAAGTCTTTCTTAAGCAGGATGCAGACACTGGTGAATTAATATTAATTTCTTATTAGCTATTTTTGGATTAGGTTAATTAAATTACTGAGCATTTAATGAAGGACTGTCTTTAATATTTCTATTCTTGCGCACTGCTGTATAAAAAGTAGTTTTCCTTTGCTTTATAATGGATCTACACCACATTTCAAAAATACACTTGCATTTACTGTAGGACCCAAATAATACAGTGCTAAGTTTTGGCAAATAAAGGGTTCACCAGAATAAATCCTCAACTTATCAAAGGCTAGAAAATAAACCTTGACTGACCTTTAATGTCATAATTGTGACTATATAGCATAGAACACCATATAGGATTTCAGGTGAAATCACTGAATTTATTTTAAAACAGTTACAGGACCTTGGAACAAATCTGTTCCCTTTGATTCCAACAAGCCACATGCTGTAGCAGCTTTGTTAATCTTCCAATATATGTAAGGCACGCCATAGTTTAAGTCTTTGTGAGGGATAGGAACACATACACAAACAATAAAATGATTGTATGAATTAGGTGAAAAAGCTTTATAACGTGGATTTGTTAGGATTAACTTCTTTCAAGGCCTGAGCTGTGGGAATGCTGTGGGAAATGTAATACGGTTTGGCTGATGAGTCTCCTTCTCTCCCCCAGCCCCTGCCCTTTTTCTTCAGTTTCCAGCCTGAAACCTGAAGCTTTCCCAAATCCACGTCCAATCCACAGGGATAAGTTGCTGGAAGTCAGTTAGCCTTCCAGTGAAATGTGGCTGGTCTGGGGCACTGACATCTGTGGCCGTGACCTTCCTGTGAACCCTCCAGCAAGTCTATTGCCATTTTTCTGCATTTCATTCAATGTACAGGGCAAAGATTCGCTAATTGCATTCACTGGGCTATGCTACCTTTAAAACATTGCTTTTACAATGTCCTTTCCCCTCGATCACTGGGTTTTTTTTCCACTTTTCTGCTGTATCTGGAGAGTATCAAACTGATAGTTGTAAACAGAATATGAGCTTTTGAAGTCCAGATATTTGGAATACTGCTCAGCTTTAATGGTGAGAATAAGTATGTTACTGAGAAATATTAAAGACAACTGGAGTCCTAATGATGTCATGCCTGAAAAAAATGGTTATTCTATCGGTAGAACATTTAATTTCCAAAAATTAAATTATGCGTAATTTCCAGATTTGTAATAAAATAGTTAGTGCCTACAATTGCTCATTATTGACTGATTTGCTCCAATTTCTTTGTATGAAAGGGGCTTTGTCATTGAGTAAGGAGTCATAATATAGTCAAGTTTTACACATTTTATTGTCTCGACTTCAGCTCCAAGAATTACATGTGTACTTGGGAAATGAATTCACAGTACCACAGAGGCTGGCAAGCTTCCAGATTTTAATTGCTTACCAGTGAGGCTTAGGGCAGACTGTTCTTCCTAGGATGGGAAAATGAAAAAGAAACAAACCTCAGTTGTGCTAAAGAAAATGAAAATTACCTTATTGAGAAGAGTACTCACTGATATGTGAAAAAAAGAACTGCATCATAGTTATCATTGCATATTGGGCTCTGTGGCTGAATTAACAGAATTGGAAAACTAAGGAAAGTTGGAGCTGTCATGGTATTTAGCCAAGTCCTACTATTTTTGTAACTAACATATTTTAGGAAGACTGAGGTAGCTGATAGGAAAAAGGGACTTTAGATCAAAATGCGTGGGAAACGTTGACAGGAAGGATGGGCTGAAAAGCTCAGTTTTAGCAAACCAAAGAAGTACCCTGAGCATGTACTGCACGAGGAAGTCAAGTGATGAGATCCTATTACTGAAAGCCAACAAATCTGGATTTCGATCTCTGGCTCCTCAAGAGGCTCCACTCCACTTGTTTCTGGTGTGCTCAGTCTGCAAGAGGGAATAGTTTTTTCACCTTTTGCCTAAAGATCTCTTCCTCTCTCTTTTTCAAAGAAGCATTTTTCATTGTATAACTTCATGTCCTTGCTTTCATATCTCCATCTTGTAAGTGTCCAACCATCATGATGCCAAAAAACTAGTGAGAATAACAGAATGAAGGAGTGATGAAGGGTAAATATCTGAAGTCAAATAGTAACTATAAGTGTAATAAGATCTTTGCAATTTATTGCCATCAAGCTATCTAGATATTATCTATAGATGTTATCTATTTAATACAGCTTCAAAAGGAGCTTTGAGAAAGAGAATGGTGTATTTCACTTGCTGACACTAGTGCAGCAGCTATGTAAGACTGCAAAAGGGAAAAAAGAAGAAAAGAGGACACTGTTGGATAGTCTTAAGCCTGGGCTCTTCTAGGCAGACTGATTCTGATGTGAAGTGAGTTTTGGGTTTGCTCCAAAAGTGGGTAGAGAACTAGTGGAACTCTACTAGGAAGAATCTTTATTGCACTGTGCATGAATAGATGAAAAATAACGTGCTTGAATTTGGATATGGGAAGCTTGGGATACTGTGGAGGAGGTGAGATGTGGTAATCAACAGCTGTGGGCAAGCCTGGTGGTTGGCTTGGTGTGGCTGTGCGGGTACGTGTCTTTGTTCCAGTATTGTTTACTTGGAGCATGGACAGCCTGACATCTGATTGTCTTCTAATGGGAGTTTGAGTCTCAGCTTCATTGCTTCTCCTGAGCTTTCCTTTCATAACTATTAATTGGCTTATACTAAAATTTGAGCAGCTTCTGTATTTTTCATTGTTCTTTCCATCGCCAGCCTGGTAAATGACAGGAATAAGATCAGCTCCAGGAAAAACATTTCCATGCAGTACAACATGGACTCTAAAATATATTCACCTATGGATGCTAAAAAGCTTTAGCAGAGAAGTTTTCAGCTCTCAGCAGCAGTTTGTGAGAGCTTTGTTTTTTTTCATGCGAAACTATGCAAAACATGATAAGGTTTTCTGTAAACAGACTTTGCTAATCTTACACCTGCGTTTATAATTAGAATTGTTGTGATACTCACTAAAGAAATGAATGATGTGTGAATTGACCAATTACCCTGAGAGGTAGGTAGTTAGAGGTCCAATACCTCTTGCCTTTTAGGAAAACACTAAAAGAACTAAACACGTAAAAACCCGTCTTTTATTAAATAAAAAAATCAATCAATCCATTCCTTTCTGCTGACCACTCGCGTGTCTGAGTCCTAATTACCTCTTGGCACCGCCGGCAGCAACATTCACCAAGCAAGAGGAAACTGCTTACATGACTTAAGATCTCTTTATCTGTCAACAATTACATGCTCCAGTAGATCTTGTTTAATCTCAAGATACTAATAATACGCATGCTAGAAAGAGTTCTAGTTATATTTGTCAGATCCGAAACTTCATAAGCCTTGCTATTCATTCACTAATGTTCACGCTCACCGATGTTCATGCTCGTTAAATGTAACACTCATTAAAAATATATAATCCATATTCATCATTTTAGTTATCCATCACTAAATCAGATTAATAGATCGCCATGCAATTTTACATTCTTTTTACAACTTAATGGAAATGATCCGTTATTCAAATATTGAGTATTGCCCATCTGCACTCTTCGTATTTCTTTCCGTCAGTTGAGTCACCCATTAATGAGTGATAAAAAACGAAAGGTTGACAAATGAGTTTGGATATCTTCAAGTTGTTGTTGCCAAGACCCCTTGTAGGGTTTGGTCAGTCTTCTGAGTCATTAGTCTCTGCTTCTGGCTTCCTGTGCATCCTCAGGTGGGGTACTCCTGTTTTGGCAATGCCTCTGAAAGTTGGCATCTCAGATTGGATTAATGGATTTGCTTATTATGTTTGATGACTTTTCATATTTCTCATTTTAATCCATTTTTTAATCCAGTTTTAAAACTACCATGTCTTGGTAGTTTCTTTCCCACGACAGGAGATCTTTTTTAATCAGAACACTTATATAAAGGGATTTTTCTGGTAAATATTGCATTTGTTTTGCTAATACTGCCATCTAAACACATGTATCATTGTCATGTATTTTAAAATTCTGTGTATCTGGGATAGGCAGGACATTTGTGCCTTTCTGTTGCAGTCTGTGGTTCCTAAGTACACTAAGGAGGCAAAAGATAATGACATCATACTTAATTTCAATATTAATCACGACAAAACTAACTACAAGCACATCCCTCACTGATTTGTTTCATCTGGATTTAGCTCAAGCAAAGCCTTCACTTTAAGAGATTTCTCCCTCAGGATTTCCCTACCTCTCCCTGTTATTAATTCTAATTGGATTTGTCTTGAGCAGCACCTCCAGAGGAGGTGGTTGCTGAAAACCAGTGTGTAGCAGTCGGTCCTGAGACAACAGCCTCCGTCTCTCAGACCTGTCACCAGGAGGCTTGTGAATAGGGTCTGAAAGCTTCTAAAAGTGTTAGCAGCTTCTCAGCCACTGTCAGTGCTAAATGATGCAACTATAGGAGAAGCTCTTGGCAATATGTTCTCCTATTCAAAGGCAGCAGTCAAACAGCAGATGTACAGTGTGCCTCAGTTCCTGGACAGTTCATGTCATTCAGTACACAGAGATGAGTGATACTAACCAGGCTAAAGAGTTTCATGAGAATTGCTATGGGAGAGGGATGGAAAAGGGGTGGAGGAGAGGTAAAGCTGATTCTGGTCATTGCAGAAAAAAATTACTTTCCAGCACCTGTGAAAGCTTGTACAGCTCATGGTGAGTTTTGTCTCTGTAATGTTTTTTATGTGTGTATGCAATTCCTTTGGACAGGGACTGACAGGTAGAACACGTGATATATTCTTTTAAAAACTACAGTTTAGTAAATCCAGCCCATTACCTTTTGTCTTTCTTTATCCTTAATTTTGCCTCTGTAATTCATTCTGTTTGACCAAAGAGCTGCTTGTTGAGGCTGCAATTGGTAGGAATTCTGGGCAGGTGATGTGCTGGGGGAACAGTGGGAACACCTTTTGTTTCTGGCCTTCCCTGACTCAACCAGTGTCCGGGAGCGCTCCCAGGAGCAGTGCGGTGCCCTCTTGAACCTGTTTCCCACTGGGCTGGTGGCCTTGAAAGGCTGTGCACCAAGCCAGGTCTTTTCTGA
Source organism: Pachycephala philippinensis (assembly GCA_013397055.1). Lineage (NCBI taxonomy): Eukaryota > Metazoa > Chordata > Aves > Passeriformes > Pachycephala > Pachycephala philippinensis. Next base: position 33,423 of record VWZT01004479.1, on the reverse strand, counting down.
ACCTGCTCTTTTCCTCCCAGTTTTCGTTTTTCTTTCTTACCTTGTTTTCCATGTCTGCTCTCTGCCTTTTCTCCCAAGCTGCCTCCTGAGGTCTACTGTTAAGGGAAGTGGGTGCAAGCTAGGCTTGCTCTCTGTGAAGTGTGTTCAGAGAGGAACCTTGTAAAAGGCTGAAAGGTGAGAATTGTTTTCTTTTTCCTCCATAAACACTTGAAAAAAGCAGCTTTGGCAATGAAATAAACCTTCAGAAGTGATACTAGAAGTAAAAGTGAAATTTTTTCACAGTGTAGAAAACATATCGTGCAATGTGTGTTTTAATTACAGGAAAACAATCAAAGAAACCTCTGAAGTCTGCAGTTTTTGTGATTTGGTAATAGCAGCTTTGTGAATTGCTGAGAGAGAAGTGCTGCCATGCTGTGAAATCATCAGATTCCCCCATGCTTGCCCTATATCTGTAAGGCAAAACAAACTCCACTTTATGTGTTTATCTAAAGCTTACTTGCTGCTGCTGTAAGCTTCTTTGTAAACCAAGACTGGATCTGAATTAGTGATCACCGAAGAGATAGGTACTTTAATAAAATAAAAATAAAGAAAACAATGGTAGATCCTGTATCAATATTTTAAACATTAGGCAAATATGTTCCATCCGCATTGTTTCCTAATCATGCATTTCGCAGCAGATATTTTTTGCATATAGGTCCACTGATGCAGTTTGTTCACATGTTGTACAACAGCATCTGATTTCACCTGTGTGTTTCCAGCTCAGGAAAAACGACCAGATAACCTGTACAGATAGGATGTGAGCTTTGTCCTACAGCTAAAACCGATGAACCAATTTGTACTGACCTTTCTAAGTATTTGGATAGGCTTTTATCTTATGAACATTTTCTTCTAATGTTCAGTGGTTTGCTGAGATTACTATTTGCATTTCCTGTTCTCATCTCTCTGCCTGCTCTGCCTTCCTATTTCCTTCCCAAATACAATTTTTCTGTATGTCATTGTGTCTTTTTCTGTCTTTTTTTCCTGTCCTTTCTAACTTGAATTCCTTTGATATTTTTCAGCATTAAATAGCTTCACCTGCATCCTTACCATGACTCTATAAAACATTTCAGGGGCAGTCCTCCATTGAGATCCCCTAATGTCAGAAATGAAACAAAACATCAGAAAAAAAAGCCCAATAATGCATCTTTCTACATTTCAGTATTTAGCCCATGTGTTTTGTTGTGGCTGCATACTTTGTTCATACAGTAGAGAAACTTCATTGGAGAACATAAAGGCTGAAAAGAACCACTGGAGAAAGCAGTTGGTTAAAGGAGTTGCTATCACATGCAAGCACAGCATGTCAGACAAAAAAACCTACTAGAAAAGAAAGTTTTTTGGGTTTTTTTTCCCTTTTTTTAATATGGTGTAAATGGCAGTAGGGGGTCTTCAGGAGGGATGTGAGCAATAAGAAATCTGTAGATGAATCATTTGCTCAACAGAGCTTCTCATGTGTAAAAGGGGCATTGGAAGGAGGGGCGGGAAGTCATGCTGTTGGTGGAGGAAAGAGGTAGGGGAGCAACTTCATGAGAGATCAAGACAGTTTTGTGGACTGTGTGCTTCAAGTTGAATGGAGCTTCAAACTGGAACAAAGAATTTTGGATGACAATCTGGCCTTTTCAAAAGATGAAGGGGTTGTATCCTCCTTAAATATTTAAAGAACACAGGGAGCACTTTGAAAATACTAAAGCATCAAACTAGGCAATTAAAAGAGAGAAGATTCTGCTGAGACCTTGTTTCTGAAGATGTACTGAAGAGGTAAAAAAGCAGCCCAAATGCTTAGTACACAGAAGACAGCAGGCAGTAATTGCTTAAGCAAATGTGTGC
>VWZT01004479.1:0-31479 GCA_013397055.1 Pachycephala philippinensis | reverse complement strand
CCAATTTGCTGCTGAGAACCTGAGCACGATTGTGCATGTTTGCAGTAGAAATCCATGCACTTGCATGGCAGTGTGTAATACCCCTCAGTGCTGCTGAAATTAGGAGCCTTCCAGCATCACCCATCCCTGGAAGATTTCAAGGCTAGGTTGGATGGGGCTTTGAGCAACCTGGTGGAATGGAACGTGTCCCTTCCCAGGGCAGGGGGTTTGGAAATGGATGTTATTTAAGGACCGTTCCCACCAATACCATTCTATGATTCTATGATCCTTCTACTTGGATAAAGTTCTTTCATTCAGTCTCTGCCCATCCTGTCATGGAGAACTGATGGGATATCCCAAGATGCAGATAGTTTTGTAGGTATTTGAAAAATCCTGGATTTTTCTTTGCTGAATGAAAAGGAGTTAATTGTAGGATTTATCAATTAGCAAGAACCCCACCACCCCCAATCCCTGCTGCCACAAGGAATTTACTCCTGAATTAGGGAAATCTTTGATATTGGTAGTAGTACCTGTAATGTGTTTTAGAGAAGCATAAATGGTAAAGGCATAGGTCATTCCATAGTGGATATTCACAACTGAAAGGATCCTAGGAAAATAATTGGCTTCAAAAGACTTTTGATTTGTGATTAATTATTCACAGCACAATTTCTCTAGCCTGTCTTGATCTTATACTTTAATCTCTTCAATTTGTCTGGCTTTCATTGGTTTTATTTGTAAGTTCATTAAAATTAATCTTTCTGAAAAAGAAGTCTGACTTTGAATATAATGTTGCTTATGCAATGAATGTGGGCATTTTGCTTTGTTACATGCATATGTATTTTATGGAGCTGCATATGAAAGGGTGGTCATGTGGGTCATGTGGGTCATGTGGGATGAACGTGCTATCAGTTGTCTCTGAGAATAGTATGTTACACAGCTTCTCTTCTAGAGGACAGAACATCTTCATGGCAATGTGCCACACAGCAGCACTGCCTTCACACTGCTGTGTTTTTTGAAAAAGATAATTTTTTGAAAAACATAATTTCACACCACTATGAATGGCTTGAAATTATTTGTAAGTGGACAGCAAGTGCAAAGCTTGGGGTATTGTGATTGTGTGCTGGGTTGGGTTTCTTAGTCCTCGTTATGTCCGACATGTATCTTAAGGCGGGAGTTGCACGGGCAATTTAATGATCAGAAACTCCTGTGGTACAGAAAGGGGCAGCTCCTTTCCCCCTCCTCTCTCCCCCAGGCACAGGCCACCTGTGCCCATGTCATTCCCTGTGCAGGGGCTGATGTTGGGTGTGGCTGCAGGGAGAGCGGGCAGGGCATGGGCTGGCTGACAGCCGTGGGCACAGGGGCAGGTGCCAGCCAAATGGTTTTGCAGCGCTTTCTCCCTCTAACTCACTCCTCTTGCCCCGGGTTTTGGTATGAATGAGGGAGCCGTGGCCTGCAGCAGGGGAGCGGGGCTGGGGACAGCCTGTGCATCTACTGAGGGCATCAGCAAGCTGTGTGATAGAGAAGTAGGACAGCACTGCAGTTTATCAAAGGCAGCTGAACAACTGTGTTTAGGACAGCGTTAGTGCTAACCAAGTTACGTACTCATTAACATTGGTGCATGATTTGCTAGAGTGGTGTTTTAATATATTGGCTGACAGGAAAAAAAAGTGAAATAATGCAAATTTGATAATCTCGTTCCTACATCATCTCTGGTGTATTCGACTGTAAAGTGGCATAGGATCCCCTCTGATTTGGGTCTCTGTTTTATAGCTATTTGTTTGAATTTCATGTGCCTTCTTTTGATCTCTTCAGAAGTATTTCTGTACCCCTCAGCAGATACCTTCTTGATCAGGTAGTAGCGTTTCATCTGAGCTTTTTTCAAAATTATAATGATGCTCTGCTAGTTCCTATTCCAGAAGGAGTAAGTATCACTTCGCTTTAGTTGTTATGAAATTATTACTTGGATTTTGTCCTCTGTATAGATTTTCAACATGCTTTGTGGCTCAGCTGAATATAGTTGAATTTGCTTAGCCCTCTTTTGTGAAAAAATAATAAGCATGAATTAATATTTCTTAATTAGCAGTGCCTAGTCTTTGCTGATAAAAGTCACTTTGAAAATGAATCCAACCAAGGTTGCTATAGTGCTAGAGATACTCATTAGGTATTTCTGCCCATAAGACTGTTCCAGATGTTCCCCTGGGTTTTACTGCTGCTGTTTGGAATGATTGGTAGCGGATGGGAGGAGTTTAGGGACTAAGTCCTCAAAACAGCAGATCTCCAATTTTGCAGTTGGCCAGTTTGGACCAGAAGCCAGCGAAAATAGAGTTTAAGTGCCATTTAAATCTGAGCTGAGATTTGAGCCCTTTTCCCAGAAGGGCTGTTCATTAATTTTTGTTGATAAATAGCACTTGGAGCTTTAGATGTAGAAAGTAGCACATACTTTCCTCTTCTTCCTGAAGCTAGTGTCAAAGTTTGTAGCACTGAGAGGCCAGGGAGGAAATCCAAACCTTAAACCCTCTAGAATTAGCCCAGTATCTAACTCAATATTAATTCTTGGTAATTGCAAATACCACCACAATCATATGGGACCACAGATTACTCCTCACATCTTTTTAATTTTAGATTTTGATTGCTTAAATACTGACTGTATCAGGAACACCAGCAGATTATTCCTAGTATTTTGCTCTAGGAAGAGTAGAATTATTAACTTTTTCAGAGGTTTGGCTTAACTCTTAACTTTTTAGCTCCCAAAAGCTTTGCTGAGTTCAAGGTTCAGAAAAGAGACATGCTGGTATCAGACAGTGAATTCATTTGTTACAAAATGTTGTTATCAGTGCAGCCATTTACATATTATAAATGTAGTGTTAAGTAAATATTTCACTTCAGTCATACTTGCTTTGCCAACTGCCTTCATGAACAAAATTTTAAGCAGGTATATTCAGAATTTCACAAATTTAAGGGGTTTTTGTGGGTTTTGTTGGATATATGTCAGACTAGAGATGGCTTTAGAAGACTGCAGTAGCCTGTGTATAGACAGCTAAACCTGCTTTGTGTGGGAGTATGTTTGCAGCATTTCCTTATAACGGCATGTTTGAAAAAAGATAGATACTGGAAATTCTTGACTATCCCTACATTAATTTTGCTGACACTTCGGTCTTTAGGTAGTGGGTGGTAGAAGAATGGTGGCTGTTACTTTTCTGGTCGATGGCTTCGTCTCCACAAACACATTGCATGTGAATCACTTCTCACCAGGTGTCCCAACCAATCCAGCCAATATCATCTCCTTCCAAATAGGCTGAAATTGGGCAGTCAAATGGAAACTCCTATTCACTGTTTGCGGTGGAAAAACTAATGAAATGCTCCATTAATCATTTACTTTGCCCTTCATTCCCACTGCAATGAAGACTGAGAGGTAACATTAGCCCATCTGAAAGGCTTAAGCATTTAAGATTGATCTTGAATGGGATAAGACCATCAGTGATATGATATAGGATTACTAAAGGCTTAAATAAATAACTCATGTCTTAGAGTTGTGTTAATGTAACAATCAGTCATACATAGTACTTCTAGGTATTGTATTTAAATTTCGTTATTGAAATGCCTTACTGCTGGGAGTTTTGTGTGCTTGCTGAGAAACTCAGTAAGGCTGCTTATTTTGGCTATTCAGGATTTTATTTCACTATTTATAATGCTGTGAATGTTAATAGTGCTAAGTGAGGCAGAAATTCTTTTTTAATACCTGTAAAATAAAAATACTGCTGCTTTGTGCAGAGTTTCCTCAGTCAGTGTTAGTAGCAGTCTTCTCTTTATGCCAGATGATCCCAGATTGAAATACTACTTAGATAACATGGAGATCAATTGTCTCAACATCTTTACATGGGGTCTGGTGTTTTGTGTGAGATGTTGAGCCATATCCATGCTTGAAGTGAAAATTTTGAAATTACAGGCATGATATATGGAAACTGTAGAGGAATTTAGAGTACAGTGTAATTTATTTTTTTTCTTTTGTAATACTTCTTTTACAACCCTTAAAATTAGAAGAGAGCACCTATGGAAACAAGCATTGGTATTCAAAGGACTTTCCATTATAAGTGTCTCCATTAAGTAAATAAATGTAGGAGTCATAGCAAAGCAATTTGTTGTTTAGCTGTATAAAACACCAGTGATTTGTGCTTATTGAATTTTAAAACAGCGCAAAAAAGTTAGAGTGAAATTTAGGAAATAGCTATGCAGTTCTTGTTCACTGTTACAAAAAGTTGAGTGATGCATACAAATAGCACTAATTAATTTTTCAGTAGGGAACCAACACTTCGTGCATACTGATTTTTCCAACACTGGCATGAAATTGGTTACTCTATTGCTATACTGGGAACAAGCGGCACTGCTGCAGGGGATTATATTGTGTGTAGAAAGGTGTTAGCAATCAGCACTGCTTGGATCCACTGTCTCATTGACTGAAAGCATTACAAGTGGGAAAATGTATCATTCTGGTTCTACTTACTTTGAAAATGGATGAAATTGAAATGCAATTTTCTGATTTTTTACTTCAGGTAAATTAGGCTATGATCAATCTGTAACAAATGGAAAGATTACCGTGGTGCTTGAGTCAGGGTTGATGGCAAGCTCTAGGCAACACTAGTCTTTAAATGAGCTGAACTTGTTCCTTGTCAAGCAATATTTGTCAGTAGAGCAGGTTTAATGTGAGACTTTTAATAACAGTAAGACTTTGTGGATTTGTAGAACACTGTTTAAAGATCTATGGAGTCTCTTTTGTTTTATTAATGAACAAGTCTGAATACTTTTATCAGGTTGCAATATTGAAAATAATAAGCCTTTAAAAAATCTGAAAGGGTGCAGATGTTAGTGCTACTTCTTTGCATTCAACTTTTTCACATGCAGTGAAATGAAACATTTGTGAAATTTCGGTACAGTAGGACGCTGAATGCAGAGAGTAGGAATAGGGAGAGTAAATGTCCTGGAATGTTTTTACAGCAGAAAAATGTGTTAGAATAATAAATGAGTCATGATCGCTAAAACTCCAGGCCACTGAGGCAATGCCTCTGCATATCCATATGGTCTTAGCCCATTTTCAGCTTTGGATGAAGAAGCACAAGAAGGTGGAAAAGCACTGTTAGTGTCAGAGCATAAACTGTTGGTGCAGGGCTTCTCATGGTCACAGTCACTTTGCACTTCCCTTTGATACGGCACTACATACCTTTCCTAGGGCAAAAGTACAGTCTGCAGAATTAGCAGATGAGGTTCCTTCCTTGCGCCAAAGAAAATGTTTCAGTAGCTCTTGTATTGAAAAAACTGAACGAATTTAGAGTGGGCACGTTTGTGGATTTATGAATTGACCATGTCATGCTTAAGTCTTTGCAAAATGTCTCAGTTATAGTCCATGGCTTGGCTGCAGTCTCTGCAATGACCAGTCCAGACCTCAAACAACTAGAAGGTTGTTTTTTTCCCCTGCCTATGTCAGAGTCCTTTACTCTTCAAACTGTAACTCATGTTTCATGGAACGGGGTGACTTGCTATTGGTCTGTACCACAGCAGACAGTTGGCTCAAAGACTTGATAATATTGAACAGTTAAACCACAGAATGCAACAACAGCACTGTACAATTTTGTGTATGAGATAATTTTTATAAATTTCACTGAACACAATATTAGAAATTTAGAGCACAATACAAATGTCAATGTTAACGTTTTTACCAGTCTCTAGAAAAATAGTGATTTCTAGCTCCCAGCCTTTCTCTATGTCTTCTTTGGAAAGTTCCCTTAACCAGCTGATACAGAATGGTTTGGAATATTTTGAAAATTTCTTTTGTAATTGTCTCTGGCAATAGCAACTCATCCTGCCAGGCAAAGGGCTCAAACATTGTCACCAAGCTGATATATTTGGAACATTTGTAAGTACAATGCTTCTGTGAAGCTCTGGAAGCCTCGGGGTATTTCATTTCACAGCTCTGGTGCTCTAATGCGTATCTGGGGCCATTTTAATAGGGAAAGACCTTTCTCCAACTGGAAAATTTGAGCCAATCTGAGGATTATCTAAGTGTTTCTAATGATTTTTCAGCCCTACTTACTTTGTAAAAAACCACCCAACTAACAGGCTTACTGTAAAATATTACATTTCTTGTTCTGCTCTAGCAGATTTTGGGTGCATTACATGATTAAATGACTCATTCACTCTTTACACTACTCAGAGTGCAAACTGCTCTGCTGGTGGGGCAGTTTCTTCTGATGTAAATAAAGGTTGGGGGAAGAGCAAGATTCAAGTCCCACCTTGAAGAGACAAAAAACCATTATTGTTGCTTTTTGATTGGACTGTTTTAATATCAGAATGATACAAACTCAGGGTAGCACAATTTTTATATGAAAGAGGAAAGGGAAAGCACTCCAGACAACCCAAACAAAAATTCATTGTCAGATGATAAGGATGGGATAAGGTAACACTGTTGAAAGTGGTATTTTATTGTTAATGCTAAAGCTTTAATAGAGGTATTGAATTTAAAGTAATCTCAAGAATTCATATCTGTTTTATAAATACAATTTTATTTTCTTCCAAAGCTTTTGATGAAAATAATTATTATAGTCAGGTAAAGGGGGATACCATTTAGGAGAGAGAGGCAGGTTTTGTCATTTCTCACTAGACCAGCCATGAAAGTGTGCAGAACAAAAGATTCATTACAAAAGAAGTGAATCTGTGGCCTGGTGGTTGCCCTGCTCCCTGCCCCTCCCTGATTGAGCTGTATTGGTATTTTTATGCCCCAGTACATTTTCCAATACTATGTTTTATACCTCCCCCACCCGTGAAATCCTACTGCTACCTGATGGTGTGTTCTATATGCTGCACAGATGAGTCTTTGTGTAGAATGAATCCCTCTAATGCCTTTTGTGGCCAGCTTTCCCCCTCCTTTCACAACATGTCTCCTTTTATTGAGGATGGCACTGAGTCAGACTGTCTGATCTGCTCCTTCCAGACTTTTGTCACTTAGATTCTTCTCCCCAGTGTCTTGTGGCAGATGATTACTAAGGTTATTCTTCTATTCTTTTTTTTTTTTTCCTTTTTTTAACTGTGACCTAGGCTTTGTAGTTTGAATTTCTCTGTGGAGTCTAGTAGAATATCTGAAATACCTATCTCACCATGTCTCTGTATTTCTAGGTCATTAACAATTTTATTATTGCTTCTGTTTCTCTTAACTTTAGGTTTATGTTATCAGTAATTAAAAAAAAAAATCAGCTTTCTTCTGAGGCTTTAATATTGACCATTTTTAGTTTCAAGCTACTACTCCTTTTAGGTGTCTTTTCCCCATTGTAAATAATCCCTTGCCAGAAGGAATTATTCTTGAAAAGTGTACTCTCACCTTTCCTGCCAGGTATAAACTAAGCATTCTCACTCCTTCTCCTCGGGGCTTTATCTTTACAACCCATTCATTGTTTTGCTTGCCTGCCTCAGATTTTCTCTAATTTATTAATGCCCTTTTTGTAATAAGTGCCTGAACTGGCATGCAGTACTTTAAAGCACAGGTGTTAAATAATTTATTTTCTATGAATAATTCAGTCCGTACTCTGTTAATGAACGATCCTGCCTCCACAGAAGCATCCATTGTTCATAAGCATGTGCCAAATTGTGCAAACAAATGTCAGGTGATGTGATCTTGAATAGTTCAGCTGTTGGTTTTGGTGGTATAAGACTGTTAACATAAGGTCTTGGCTTAGCACAGTCTTCCTTAATTAAACAGGGACAAAGGGCTTAAGACTTAAGAGGACTTTAACCTGCTCTGATGTTGGTAGTGTTACAGGTTCAGCTCATCAGCTCATTTCATCAATGGAATCTATGCTCTTAGTCCATCACAAATGTGAGATGAGATTTTTGTCTCCCTTTTAGATAAGTTTATTCCAAGGCCCTGAGTACAGCTGTTACTGCTCACAAGTTTTCAGCACATATCTGTATTCTTGCTTGCGGGTCTAAACTTAATTTACCTTCAGTGTGTTCCTACGCAGCTTCGGCTAAATTGAAATAAATACATGGCTTAAGCTGAAATGAGAGCAGACGCAAACACCTTGCAGAAGTGCAATGCAATTCTGCAATTCAGTCCTGTCCATGTGCCTGGATTCCAAGAGTGAAATTTGTCAGTGTAAGAAAATATAATTATAGAGTGCCATTCAGTTCAAAGAAACCAAGTTAGGCCTGCTAAACACGCAAATACAGGTTAATACCAGAATCCTTCATCTCTTCCAATACTCCTAATTGTAATCCTGTTCAAAGAACTAAAGCAGAAGCAACATGTAACAACATAAACGCAGTCTTTGACAGATTATCAAGAGTAAAATTTGGAGTGGTTTCATTCATGATTTTATCATTTTTTTAATACAAGATTTAAAAAAATTATGTATCTGGGACCTCATCATTTGTCAGTGAAGGATAACAATGAAGGATAACAGTGCATTATGCTTTCAGTTATTAATCTGCTTGCCACAGTGTGTAGGACTGGAGACATGGAATTTTGACAGGGGCATTGAATCTTCTTACAAGAATATTCTAGGAAAGTATCACTTAAAATTATTTAACAAGCAATTTGTTATTTTGACTTCATGTTCAATAGCATAGTTGCCTATACTGGAAAGCGTTGTGTCAAGACCATCATCCTCTCCTCTGCTTTGCTGTCTGCCTCAGGTTGGGGGATACAGACAATGTAGTGATGCAGATGCACAGTCATACTGACATTCCATATTAGTTTAGCTCTATGTTCATTTATATTTTTTTAGTTCAGCCACTCTTTATAGATTTAAATGTTAAACAATACATTTAAAACAGTCTCACAGCATGCAATATATCTGACTTTAGAGATAAAGTATCTCTAATACTATATTCGGAGGGGAAAAGGCAGCGGACTTTGGTCCTGAATGTTAGATTTCAGCTAGGCAAACCACTTGTAATTCTTCTGTCTGCAAACTGAAGTGTCATTCTGGTCTTGGTTGCTACCTCTGAGTTTAGGGTTTCTCAGCTAAGGAGCCTATCTCATCATGGATTTCAAAAGTAGTAGAAAAATTCCATCCCATCCCTCATGAACTGTTATAGGAAATGGTATTTCTTTGATTGATGGGCTGATTTTGACTTCTAATAAAAAAATGGATTGCAGCCATAACTATGAACTCTCTATTTCCAATTCCCGTAAGAGCTCTTCATTGTATATTAAGGACATGAGATCTGAAAGAAGATTTAGGAAGGAGGGCTATAATTCAGAATTAATAGAGTATCTGGAGTTATATCAAGGTATTTGATTGGCTAGTGTACAACATTACTTCTTAGGAGTTCATTTAAAACACATTGCTTCAAAATAACCATATGTCCATCACATTTAATTTTTTTTATGACAGCAGTGAAGTGAGTACAAATAATTTTTGTGGAATCAATTGTCAGCAAAGGTTAAAGAAGTACCTTGTGTCTCAATTATTGTGCCTGAAAGAGGTGTGGATAGCTTAAAACTTTTAAAAAGTGTTGACAAGTACACAAAAGTCTGCTTTCAGCTGTAAAGATGAAAAACCGTATCAACAAGAAGTGGGGTGGAGTATAAAGAGCTATTCACATTTGGAACAAGGAATAACTGAGAGCTGTTCTACAAATAGTTCCTGGGAAACTTTAGGTCGATGTCAATGAAGAGCAAGCACATCAACACTGAATTTTAGCACAAAAGTGTATCTTGGCTTTATCATGATTTGGCAACTAGAGAAAAGCACAGAAAGTTGCATGAGAAATATGTGAAGCTTTAAAGGATTCAGAGATGTCAGAAGTAAAACAGAGAGCAACATAAAAAAACCCCAAAAGAACACTTCCAAGATTTTCTTTAGCTTATATGTGGTGGCATGCAGCTCCCAGCATGCCAGAATTCAGGTGGTTTTTTTAAAATTATTTTTGTTTGTTTGGTCGTGATAAAAATACTGTTAATATATTGATTTGTGAAGAGGAGTATTTGGCAAACTGATATAAGTAGATGACAGCAAACTGGCTAATGTACTTGTAGCAAAGTTATTTTCTACTTTTTGCAGTTCTGTAGTCCCTGTGGAGTGTGATTCAGTGTCATTTGGAGAATCTTTCAAGGGCAGTTGAACGTGGACTTTCAAATGTGAAATGGCATTAATGCAAGATTTTTCCTCTGATTAGAGAGAGTATTTACCTAATACCCCATGATTATCTTTCAAACACCTATGGACATGAGAGTTATTTTGAGAACAAAGTCTTTGAAATTTGTACTGATTATGTTAAGTAATAATGAATTGTCAATAACAAATAGTAGCTTCTGTACGAAAACACATATATCCTTTTTTTCCCCTGAAAAATAATATATTCTAAAAGCTAAGCAAAATGAATCCTCCAGATTAGATGGATGTTAAGAACCCAGCTCAGGCAAGCATTCAGAAGAGTTTAGGCATGATCCCCATAGTTTTCAGTGTTTTTAAAGTCACAGTCAAACCAACAACAAAACCCGTTCAATCCTCCTAGAACTGTGTGCCCTGAAGGCACCAACGGGCTCTGTTGGCCATGACCCCGCTCTTTGGGATCATCAGGGCCTGAGCCACACCATGGGTGGCTGTCTCCAGCTCTGCCACCACACCATGTGCCTGTGTGGCCATGTGCTTGATGGTCTGGACTCTGACATGAGCCTGACTTGTTGGCTGAAGCTCAGACCCCGCTCATCACCAGGACATTGCCTTACCCTCTGGACTCATGGCTGGACCGGGCCACCACCTCCAGCCTGCCCAGTGCAACACTGGTCAGTGAGGTTCTTGCCCTGCTGAGAGACCCTTGGCCTTTAGAGACCAGTCACTCCTTGTTGCACCTTGAAAAATTAAGGATAATTCCATCTATATTACAACAGGAAAAATTACCTCTGCATGAATTCAAACACCACAACCCAGTGTTTCAGTAGTTGCTTTAAATTCATTCCCTTATAAATCCTGGTGAGAGAGGAAAGGAGAAAAAATACACAAACCATATGCTCTGTTCCCTGCTTCTGAAAAACAATTTAAAGGGAATGTCCATTCTGAAAAGCCACTTTTCCTTATATCGGTAATTAACTTCCTGCGGTGAAAAGTGATGTGTGTCCTGTTGATTCTTGGAACACAAATGTGAGACCGAGGAGAGATCAACCTATCCAGGGAGAGAGACAACACTGGGTTGAAGACTTTCAGAAGATCGTAGTCACAGACTTATTTTCCAGTATTGAAACTGCAGTAGGTACAAAATTGTATCTGTTATGTATACACACTACCAGGGATAGTTGACAGAAACTTTTCTCTTCACAGGGTATTTTGCCTCTAAAAATTACCTAGATGGGTGAAGGGAGAGGAGTGGATACTGTGTACCTTGATTTCAGAAAGGCTTTTGGCACTGTCTCTCATGAAGTCCTTATAGGCAAACTCGAGAAGTGTGGGTTGGGTGACTGGACAGTGGGATGGATTGAAAAGTGGCTGAGTGACAGATCCCAAAGGGTTGTGATCAGTGACCCAGGGTCTGGATGTCCCTCAGGGTTCTATACTGGGCCCAGTATTTTTAACTTGTTCATCAATGACTTGGCTGAAGGGGCAGATGCTTCCTCAGCAAGTTTGCTGATGGCACAAGGCTGGGAGGAGTAGCCAGTACCCCAGAGGGCTGTGCAGCCCTTCAGAGGGACCTTGACACGCTGGAGAGATGGGCAGAGATGAACCTTCTGAAATTCAGCAAGGGCAAACAGGGTCCTGCACCTGGGGAGGAACAACCCCAGGCACCAGCACAGGCTGGAAGGCAGCTTTGCCGAGAAGGACCTGGGGCTCATGGTGCACAACAAGTTGTTCATTAACCAGAAGTGCCCTTGTGGCCAAGACCAATGGAATCCTTGTTTTTACTCTTTATTTTTATATTCCTGTTAAAAAAAAAAAGGGAAATTGGCACCCAGGACACTGGCACAAGATGTGGTAGAGCTTTTCCGGGAGATGTGGCATCTCTTCCTGGATGGATGTAGCTGCTGAACAACCTTGTGGTAGCAGCATAATTTAGTGTCTTCTCTCAGCTGTCTCCTTGGTTTTCAATGTGTGCTGCCACAGTCCTAGTAATAACAATCACTGTTATTTTTCTAATGCAATTGTTTCACACTTTGACCAGTTTTCCTTTTTTAGTCATGAGATGGGCACACAAACACCTTCTCAAGCACAGTACTGCCTGCCATGCAAGGGCAGGATTAAGTGGCTGGGACTGAGGAAGATTAGTTAAGCTGCTGTAGTCAGTACTGCTGGTGAGTGTGTAATTGCAGCCTAGCTTCCATTGACTTTCAGCCCCTGTCACTTGTGCTTATAGAAATCTGAATCATTGTGTACAGCTCAGGAATAATTCCTGTTGTAGACTTCCAGAGTATTTGATCTGACTGCTTGGCATTTTTAAACTTAAATTCCTTACCTCTTTTTGGTTTATCTATTTTTAAGTGACCCCCTGAGTCGACAATGACTTACTTCCTCTGCTGTGTGAAGACTGAGATGCATCTGTAATTACTGGCTCACACAAACATTTTGGAGGATTCGAGCTGTTGTAAACAATTGCTTTAGATGAGCCCTTTCCCTGTGCGTGAAACCATGTGCAGTCACTTATCACAGCCTGCTCTCATTTCTCCACCTTGGAAGAACTGAGTTCTTGCAGATTACTGCTGCCTAACAATTCTCAGTCTTCTTTTAGCTCCTTTGTCCCTGCTCCAGAGGGGCCATGATCCATAGTGTAAGATTACATTCGCATTCATGAACTGAATGTATGAAGTGTGTAATTCAAAATGAAATTGAAAAGAGGAATATGAATTTTGGAAAAGGGGGAAAAAGCCTTTCACAGTCATTTAATCTCTTTTTGAACTTCATCATTATAAGAGAATACCTAGAAGAATATGTTTCTTTTATTAACCTGAAAACCATATTACTTGAACCTTATATTAAAAGTCATCCTCTTGCTTTCACTGGGGCTATTTAAGAGAGTAACATGAATCAGTATAATGTTGCTCATATATTGCTCTATGTAATGTTTTAAATTGTATTTCCAAGGTGTTTTCTTTCGCATCTGACTTGGGATGCCTTGTGAACATATTCTTTTTTTTTTTTTTTCCCTAAATTATAAATAAGTATTTAATGTGGTTTTCTGAAGCTTCTCCTGTGTCTGTGACTGACCCATAAAAAAGCTTGAGACCACAGTCTGGAAGCCAATGAGAGTATATAAAGAACTTTTCATGTTTTGTTCAGAAACTCAAGGTGGGATTGCTTATAGTAAATATCCGAGATTGTTGTTCTATGGTTTGCTTTATGATCTGAGAAAGTTAAGAAGCAATATCTCAGATATCTGCACCAAAGAAAAAATGCATTTATAGTCTTAATTGAGTTCAGAGTTTGTTTGTTAATATGGAGAGAGTTTTTCCCTCAGTTGCTCTCTGCCCAGTGTGGGCAGAGGCTCTACCAGCCAGTAACAATTAGCTCTTGACTTTGCTAATTCAGTGTATTTGTATTTCGAGCTGGATAATGCTGTGGTTCTCCTTTTGCAGTTTCTTTTAATTGTAAAAATCAGATGGAATAAACTTGTTCTAGAGATGTCTGGGGTTTAAGGGATCCAGCCAGTTCTTCATTATTACATGCTCTTACATTACACTTTATGCCAACGAAACACATCTGTCAAGGCTTATCTTTCATTCTCTTTGAAATATACAGTTACACTTCGAAACATAGCACAGAGACTTTCTCATGAGTCTGATCGGAGTGTGATGGCTCCCTGTTGACTCATGCAGGAGATGGTAATGGAAATCTTCACACTTTTGTCTTGAGCTTGGGCCAGGGCCTTCAGCCATAGCAGCAATGGACTGAGGCAGTGCATACTGCCCAGTGGGTTAAACAAGCACTTTTAAACCAAATAAGACTCTTTCCAAGACTTAATAAAGTCTGGACTTGATCCTAAATAAATATTAAAAATTTGGAAAGGGATATAGTCCCAAGATGTACTTTATGTTTATGAGCCACAGATTTTCATATGGGCCAGAAATAGATTTTGATTAAAGAAGTGGCAGTAGTTCAGCTGGTGGTGCTAAGAAATACATTGGTGGCATGTAAGCAAATAAATATGATTAATATGTGGTTTAGTTGCTACATAGTGTCCTTCAAGGCTTTACTTCAGTTATTGACAGAAATTTTTCATGCCTCCAATATATTTTATCCTTCAGTTGGAAATGTATTTATTTTCCATCTAGTAATTAGGTGTGCCAAAGTTGCCACATATATTTTGTCATTTTGAGAGGACATAATGTATGTGTGAAGGAAACCACTTGTTATGTTGTTGTAGAGAGGTAGATGAGTTCTTTAACTCTTACTTCTATAAAAATATTTTATGGGGCTTACAGCTGAAAGCCAGTCTCTACTGCTACTATGGAGTGATAGTTGCTCTGTGATAAACTTATGATGTTGTCACAGGATGAAATAGATGTGGGCACACACTTGTGTTATAGATATTTGATTCTGTGTTTTTTCAAAGACTCACAGCTTGAATTGCAGGCTTTGTTGAATTTCTTTGCAGATTGTATGAGAGTAAGTTGATTCCACATTGCACAAAAAAATAATACCTTTGGGGGAGAAAAGAGAGAGACTGAATATCAAGCACAGAAAGGTTTATAGCAAACAGTAAAAGGAAGACAAGCAAGAACAGAAAAAATTAAGATAGGGAGCTTGTGAGAGTCACTCCATCAAAGACTAAACCAGACTTGTTCTCCTCCAGCCTGCCTGCTCAGTCTATGCTGTTTCAGGCTGCTGAATCCTGTACTCTGTCAAACTCCCTAGGTCTTTGGTTCATCTCTTCATTTTTTTTTGTTGCCATTCACAGCAAAGAAATCTTCTCCAGAGGACCCTTGTGATAAATGAATAAAAACAGGGACATCCATCTTAGTTATAATTATGACCTTGCAACTTTTAAGGAGTATTGGAGGGATTCCTTGCTCTAAAATTCCCCAGGTACTGCTTGTTCGTAGTAACAGTGTTACAAATGAAAGTGGCAACGAACTGTTCATAACACAAGGTCAGAGAATCATCTAATGCTACTTAGGTGTGGAAAAAAATGTTCTCTGACGTGGATGATGTTAGCATCTTATTAGTTTGTATTTGTAAACATGGCACTGAATGCCCAATATCCTCTGTGGATTATCATGTAACTTCAATACAAGGGGAAAAAGTCTTCCCTCATATTTCTGTGTTTGTATTAGACATGGTTAATAGTGTCACCCAACATTGGAAGGCTGACTAGGGCTGTGCAATATTGAAAGACATTGCACCCCTTTGTAGTGCCTGGGCTTGCAGAAGATTTTCCTTTAGAATTGTGTAATACCATGTCTACAGCAGGAAGCATTTGTACAGGCGCATTAACATCCTTCTTGCTGTGCAGAAGCAGCCTTGAGGCCAGACTTGAGGCCAGCTTCATCACCAATACACTTAATTTTGTCTGGTGCCTTCAGGATTGCCTCTGAGGGAACCCTGGCTCTGTGCAGCCTGGCAGTCTCCTGTGGCTCTGGCACATGTGCAACAAACATTCCTGCAGTACTTCTTACATGACCACCAGGTTTATTTGCCAAAAATGTAGATGGATTTCAGTGGTAGCAGGGATTCAGGATGTCCATATAGAAAATGTGGAAGGATAATGCAAGCCTAACAACAGGAATAGCCAGAGCACCTCTAGTGGGGCCAGAGGCTTTGATGAAATAGGAACAACAATAATAAAGAAGGGATTGGTCCAGGCCTTGGAGTATAGATGAAATACAGAAAGGTTCAAGCTAGGCTATTGCTTCTCAATCCTCTTCTTTTTTTTTTTTTTTTTTAATTTTCAATATGACATCTGCTGTGGATTTCCACATCTACCATCTCTCTGCCTTTGTAGAGTCTCCCCAGGTGTATTGCCTTCAATAGTTTTCCTCTGTATTCTTTAGCACAGTTTTCCTTGCTACCTCTATTATTTGAAAGACTTCTGGTCAAATACATTGGTCCAGATAAGGTAATTACTTCATGCCTCAAACCCTAAAGTAGTAATAAGAAAGGAGTACTGGAGAGGGAAATCAATCTTTTCCCTTACTCATCATATCTGCTAACTCTTCTCTGAGCCATCTTTTCTCTGTAGGCGTAGCCCTGTATTGGAGTAACTGCCAGCAAGAGAAAAAAGGAAAGCAAGAAAAAACTCCTGGATTAAAAAATCCAAACAAAACAACACACAAAACCTTCTTGTTACTGATAAAATTTTCTCCAAATATATGGCATGTGTCTGCCTAAACAATACCAATATAGGTAGTAGCACAAGAGTGAGAAAGCAAAATGTGGCAGCAGCTGTCTCTTGCACTGAAGCAACCAGGGGTCACATCACCTACCTTCCCTACAATAGTGCCCATAGCAGTAGGGCTGGCTTGGCGAGTCTGGCAGCTGTCCTTAAGTGTGCAAGGATACAAGGACAGAGACGAGAAACTTGCTAAGAAAACACATCTCGTAATCGAGCTGGGACTGAAAGTAAAGGAGTTCTTCTGAAAAAACCTTTTATTATCTCTCTGCATCAGGTACAAGAACTGACCTGGAGCACTTTGTGTTAGAAATATTTTCCACTGTTAGCATAAGCAAAGCAAACAACAGCACAGAAGTTGGAATGCAAACGTGCATTGGCAGTATATGTAAATGCTCTAAAAAGAGGTTTCCGTGTATGTATATACACTGCCATCAGTGTGGTGGGAATTGAAATTAATAACATCTCAGTTGTTTGGTTGTTTTCTGGATAAATGAAAAGCATCAAATGTAGGAACTTGATAATATATCTATTAGACTTTTAGATGGGGTAATTTAAAATTAGTTTTAGGTCTCGTATTCTAGAAGGTGCTTTGCCACCAAAGACACTTGGCTCTGTTCTCTGAAGAATAGCCATGGTAAATGAGGCTCTGTTTATTGAGATGTTATCATTTTTCTTCTGGAATATGGGGTGTTCCTTCTAGGTACTTGAAAGCTTTTTCTCTAAGGAAGGGTGTCCATTACTCAGGTTAGTTGTCCCATTTCCAGTATCGTTTTCTTAATCCGAGAACAAGTCTTGAATTTTTAGGACAGAAAAAAAGAAGGATTGATGCAGCTCAAGCAAGACAAGAAGGAATTAAAGCTTGGCTGCTTTGAAAGATGGATGCCTCCCAGCAGGAGCTCAGAGAAGAATTGCCTGTAAGAATAGAAAGTGGGGACAGGTTGCTGGGAAACGGATTAATGAGCTGGAAGATAAATTGAGAGGAGAAATTAAACAGCAGATAGACCCTGCTTCTGGTGTCACAAAGACTGATGTCCAGTTCCATGTAAGAGAAGAAGCTGTGAGTAAAACCGCCGTGTTAAACCCGCATGCTCTGGTTTCCAGACCAAAATGTTTCTGTAATCCCCTCTGTGGTGAGGCAAGTTGGGGTCTGTTGCCCTGCCTGTGTGTACTGTTGCCTGCTCACAGTGCCTTCAAGACCTGCTGTATTGCCTGGGCAATGACTCTGATAGTTTTACATGGGAGAAAGGCCAAATTGGGCCCTAAAATGAGGAGAGTTGCCAAGTGTGCTCTGTTAAATCACATTTGTGTGCATGAACCTTACTTCTCTTGAGCAGAGGAGAAACCGTAATGTTTTCTGACATGTTTTTGAGGAGGGAAAAATGCTTTCTTACTTGATTTAATAGTTTGTCTCTAAAAATGAACAGAATACCAAAGTGATTGCCTTTGAAAGCAGATTATTAAGGTGCATGATGTACATTCATTGGTACAGAATCAATTTATCATCATTTTACAGTCTACACATTTGCATTTAAGGCTGAGTCAGCCTTCAATCGCTAGGGACACCTTGGACTGTCACAAAAGTCCTTTGTATTTGGTAGAATAATGGTGCTGGTATGTCATTGTGAGTAAGCCAGTGATGGAGCTTGTAAGCAAGAAGGAACGTTTTGGATATGCGTGAGAGACCTGCTGCAGATTCTCAGAGAAAAGAAGAACATATCCCATTTGGAGAGACAACAGTGGAAAGAGCAGACTATGGAAACGGGTCATACTCTGCAACAATCTGTAATGCCTGAGGGAGTATCCAAGAAGCGTCTGAGAGCTGGAAATGTAATGACACGGTTATGGATGATGCAGCTCTGCTCATCCATTGGAGCAGAAAGCAAATACATCACTTTTCCAGAGCAAGCGAAGACAGATGTAACAAGAACTGAAAGGAATTACAAGTTACACACTGTGCAAAGCTCTCTCTCCTGTGCTAAGACCTTAGTGTTGAGTCCGTTTCCCAAAATATAAATTGAATGGATATTTTTGGTAAAATCTTAAATGTCTGGATTATGCTTTCACTTAACCTGATGCAAATTTAGCCTTGTCCTGTTTAGTTTGGTAGAGTAACTTGCCATTTCTAATAAGGCAACTGAAGCAAAGTCTGGCCTCGGTGGGTTTTACACATTTGAATGCAGGAGAGAGCAGTGGTGTGAAATGATGCTCTTGTCAGAGCCTGAGAACAAGAATGTTAACAGGAAGGAGGTTGTCCTTCTAACTTTATAAAATTGCATTAGATTGCATTTTCTAAAATTTTGGCCTTTAAACCAAGCAAAGACTAGCACAGGACTGAATTTTATAGGCAACCCATCTGAAAATAGGCTGAGATGACTGTGTACAGAATAATCTTACTGGGTTTTGACCTAAATTGGATCACGTTGATGTCACTGTTTCAGTGTCTAGGCTACAGGAGGCTAGAGGTGGGAATATTATGAAAAGTTTGAGCAACAGCTAAGTTGCCAAGTATTTAGGCCATATGGATCTAGCAGGCAAAGCAAAAATCAAGAGAGGGAAGCAACACCTGAAGTATAGCAATTTTAGACAACATGGAATATTCTACTCCTCTATTTGCACATGTTCTAGGTGAGAGAAGGAGGGAAAATATGGGATGTTAATAATGATCCTACATATATAAAAAGTAATTTTAGGTTTTTGTGATGCTTTGCCACTTGTCAAAATCTGTAGATGAGCCTTACTTGTTCTCCTTGGCCTGATGGTTGATTTACTACAGCAACTGCAGCCAGAGGTGGGTGATGCAAAAAAGATTGGCTTTGAAAATACAAAGGCAAAAACATCTTTGGTTTCAGCTCCCCCAGCCTCTTTCTGGAGTCCAGCAAAAGACTGGAGACAGCATCAACTTTTACAGGGTGCTCTCAGATTTCTACTTCCTCATAATGTCAGCTGAGTTATGACAGTCATATGCCTGGCAAAGCATCTGGTTAATCTTTAATTCTGTAGTGAATAAATTCTCCTGCCTTTAGCACTGATGTGAAATAATGGATCTGACCTTTAATTTCAGACCCTGGTCTTGTGGGATAAAGTAAAGCATAAAGCTTTTTTCGCAGCTCCAGGAGGTTCCCAATTTAATATTGGCAGATGTACAATAGGATCTCATGTCTCCTTATCACTGGCCAGTTTTAGGGATTTTAGTAGAAGTATTTAGAACAATAACAAGAGATGCCCTTTGCAGAAAATTGTGTGTAAAATCCTGATTAAACTTTTCAACAGAGGCTCCCTATAAAGTGTCTCAAGGCTTGTTATTAGGAAGGTACCTGTCTCAAGTCTGGTAACTGCACCACTTTTCCCTCACTATATCATATGGAAAAGTCCAAAGAACCCATCCTCCTTTTTTTTTTTTTTTTTTTTTTCTTTTTTTTTCCTTCCTTTTTTTTTTTTTTTTTTTTTTTTTTTTTTTTTTCTTTTTTCTTTCTTTTTTTTTTTTTTCTTTTTTCCCCTGCTATGGTCCTATGGTTAATAAAATACTCACCTTGAATCAGATGTAAAAGAGAAGTTAAGGTGAATGTAAACTTACAGACATAATTCAGCGTTCTGAACTCTCAGATCTCTTATTATGAAGATGAAATTCCCCCAGTGCAGACTTAGGAAGTGTGGTACTAGGAATAACTTAACTTGAAGAAATGAGAGAAATGCTCAAAGGAAGTATGACTATATTAGGATAGTAAGAGGAAACACTATCAAAGGATAAGAAACATGGTCTATAAACTTGCTTTTGAACCTGTAATTATCCTAACAAGCTTCAAAAATGTGAGGCATTTAGAAATTTTTTCAAAAATTTAAAACAGCAGAGAATTTAAATATAAACTTGTTGTGTCTCCATTGTACTGTTAGGCAAGAAAGCTTCCAGTCCTACTAATCTGTATAGATAGAATTTTTTTCAATTTTCTCTTCACACTGATTCACATTTTCACTATTGTGTAGCTTATTACCTGTTGAAAAACAGAGTCATTTTCAGTAATGCCAATATTGGTAATGTAAATCTCAAGTGTAACCTAATGTACTGATAAAATCTCTACATCTCTGCTGTTAAGAAGTCACATTGAAATTATGTCTGTACCTTCTAGTGTTTGTGGAGGTTTCTTTTGTTTTCTAAAATACACTATTAGGCATCAAATTAAAGAAGAAATGACAGTGCCCAACCCTGATGGCTGTGTCCTCTGCATTCCAAACACAGTGGTTACGGAAAAGACCACTTCTTTCAGTTGTATTTTTTAGAGATAACTTCACTTATTTTCATGGTATATGTTACAAAATATACCCTTCAACTTCAATTAATTTTATTTGGGTTTTTTTTAGTTCGATAGATATATATAAAATATAACTAAGTTTTATCTGTCTATCTATCTATCTAGCTATCTATCTATCCATCCTATTCTACTTGGAGTTTGCTGTAGAAGGTGATGGTAATTGCAAAAGTCCCATTGCTTTGAAGGAGGCCAAAATTTCATGTTTGTGGAAGCATATGGAAGCCAACAGAGAAAGTTGTCTCAAAATACTTTGTTTCTTTTCCTTGTTTTAAAAGTCTGTTAAATATAGTTTTCAGTTTCAACTTTAAGAAGATGTGGGAGAAGTGGAAATTAGAGGATTTCCTCCCTGAAAACCAGTTTTAGTATCTGTAATCCATGAGCATGGATAGAGGTGTATGGCCCTCCTTCATAATCCCCCAAACATCAATTATGAACACAAGTTTAAAGACCACAGCTATAATAATTTAGTAAGAAACATTGATATTTCCCTTTAATTCGAACGTAATTTCTAAAGAGTTTCTATCAGTTGGTGTAATACTAAAGCTTTGATAATTGATAATTTGTTTTCAATTAGACTTATTCTCATTTCTGGACATTTCCATTTGTTTGACTGCCAAAACTGTGGGAAATGCAGTTCTTAAAATGCCTTGAAGTCCATAATATATCTGTCATTTTTAGAAGCCTAAATGAGATTCCTCATTAGTTTCAATAGGAATCGGGTTGACGTAAAAATTAGTTTGCTTTAAGGCTAATTTCTACTTTCTTTTAAGTAGCACGTATCATGAGCTGTACATTTATTTTTTTTTTTTCGTGCTTCTCTCTCATTAAAAACCCCACATTGTTTGGAGGGAGAAGCTCTAATCACTGAGTGGCTGGAAGACAGGAATTCTGCTTTTCAGCTCTTAGTAAGAAAAATTTCTGTCTAAAGAGACTCATTTGTTATCTATGATGACATTTCAACTTTGTCACATTCCACAGTCTCAGTTAATATTGTTCATTCTATTGAATTTGTATTTCTTTTCAAGAAAGGAAGGATAACCATGGGATGCATAAAACTACGAGCTAGAAAGCAAAGCACTGAGAAGACAGCTGTAGAGTGTTAGGGGAGGGCTGGGGTGGACATTTAGAATTTTGGGTCCTTTTGAAAATATATAAACACATTACTGATTTCTGACTTTATAGTTCTAAATGGCAAAACAATTGTTCTCTACAGGAATCTGCTTGCCCTAATCTAATCTGCACCTGAGTTTAGAGTCACAACACTCAAGTTTCAAATGAATACATAAATTGATTTAAAATCATATCTGTCTTTTAAACAATGAAAGTATAAATCACATTCAGTCTGCCTTGGAGAGAAGGGAAAAGTCCATGAAATGTGGGTGGTCAAAAGTCTGTGCAACAGACAAGAGCTCTAATTTATACAGGGGTCATGATTTTAAGGGATAAATGTTTATAATCCCAGATGGGAAAAGGTCTTAGAAAATAATTTTACAGGCATGGGATTGCCACTCAGAGAAGAATTACTTTCTTATGGACATATCTTCAGTTATAATTCAGTTAAATATGTGTATGTACACTAGTAATAATTTAACAAATTCCTTCTGTTGTGTCTCACTATGATGAAGAAAGGCTTTAATTCATCAGTGAACTCTGTCTGTCTGTTTTCCCACCTCCACTGGTTCTTCCAGATGTCTGCTATAGATGCCATAAAATGATAAAAGGATTAAGGTTTTAAGCCATCTGTTGATGTAAGTCTTGCTAGAATTAGGAGCTGTAATTACACATCTCAGTTTAATACACATTTTCAAGGCTCTCTTTATTCCAATGTCCTCCTTGTAGGATCTTTTAAGACATAGTTGTACTATTTTATCCATTTGAGAGATCAAGCAAGAATTCAGTACCTTGGTTATTTGGCAGCCAAATATATAGTATTTTCACTGACATTTCCTTAAAAATAGTGGAATATTTCTCCTGTCTTTTTAATTTTAGTTGTGGAGCATATTTATTTAAGTTTATTTCATATTTTGGATTCATTAACAGCATTTTAGGTAATCTGCCTTTTTACTAAAACATCTAAGGTTCTGAATTTTTAACTGCATCCCTTTGAGGATCTCAGCATGATTCACTGCAAGGTCCGTAGATCTTGTGCAATACAGTGTGATGGAAATGAAATGAGAGTTAAGCTTCTTACACTGCACTTTGTACAGTTGCTTTAATAAGCCAAATGCTCTTGGTGTAACTGAAGCAGGCAGCTCACAAGTGGCTGAGAATTGTAATTGTAAAATTATCAAGTCCTTCAATGTGGATCTTCATTGCAATAGCTTCTGAGAGAAAAAGTGCCTGTGGATGTACCCTGGAGAGCTTGTGAACGTGTACCATGTTCCTATGGCTCACTGTCAACACCAGGCAACAGCTTCCACCTGACGTTCAGAATGGTAAAATATCTCATGGGTTGTGGTGGTGTAGAAAGACATCGCAGGCACAGGAAGTTTCTAAATATGAAATGTTCAAAGTTATTCAAGGCCATGTTTTCGTATTTTTTACTCCAGCTAATTAATTTAAGTAAGTAGGAATAAATTGGCAATATTGGCCAAAACCTGCTTTTTGGTGGAGAAGTATTGCCCTACGATACTTCATGGTCTAAACTAAATGTCAGTTATGTAGCTGTCCATGTTCTTTGTCTGGATTTCTGTTTTATTTGTGTCTGTATAAAGATTGTCTGTCATTAGCATCCCAAAGCAGCTTTCCAAACCAAAGCCCTTGTTATGCCTGTTTGCCCTCATTGGTGGCAAGGCCAGCCCAGGTCACTTTCTCAGATGGTGTCAGTCACGTTGTAGAGGTGTAATGTTTGGCAAGATAAGTCCCACCATTGGCATGGCAAAGTCAGGAACCCCAAAACCTTACTTGATTGCTGATTTAAGTATGCAAGCTCACTTCTCAGCTCAGAAGGCCAAACAGTATAATCACGAAGTAATTTATTGTGGTGATACATTGAACTTGCTTTGAAATGAGCTGTATCTCATAACGTGTTTTAAGAAGAGAAGCTTTGAATTCAGTTTTTAAGGCTGGTTCCAGCAGGGAACTATGGCTATGCAAGAATTCATCAAAGCAGCTACACTCTGAGAATCGCTGACCGTAGTGCAACACAAGCAAGAGCTTCTTACACTCATTTCCACAAGAACCATTACCTGTAGAAAATCAAGGAAAGCTGTCAAAACTCTTAAGTAAAAGGAAAACTTGAAGAGTTAAAAGTCTGCTTTTGGAAATGCTGGTCATACCCATTCATAACAGAAATGAGATAGACCTGCATGAAATTCAACTGCAGCTGGAATTTCTAAAGTTAAGATTAATGTTGTGGGTAAAACCCAGATACAGAGGAGTTTCTGGAGGATCTTTATAAAAGAAATTACTGATAGGTTTTCCTTGCTTTACTACAGCCAGTGCATCATGTAATGTCAATTGCTTTATTTTACACCTCAGCTCCATCTGACTTTTTCTTAAAACTGATAAAGTCCTAACCTGAGGCACCTGAAGTCAGCCAGCAGTGAATTTTCATCACTTCTTTTAAAATTCAAGTGAAATCATTATCCTGTTAAGACATGTGAAATTCTTCCCACCTGTATTAATGGACTTCAGCCAGGCTTTTGGTTTTGGAAGGCTGACTTTTTTCACCTAGTTGTTCTCGTCTGTTCAATATCTTTTTCTACCCTTAGGATTTTAATCAGAAGCCTCTATTTTAATTTTCGGCTTTAGAATAGAATTCATTCCAAAAGACACAGGGTATCTCATTGCTGTAATTAGGAAAATGGGGTTTGGGGCTGGGATTTACATGCAGCCCCAGGTGACTGTCAAAAACAATCCATAGCTTTTGTAATCTCTTTCCTTTGGGAATGGGAAAAAAGTTTAAAGCACCCCTGCTCAACTCTTCAAGAGTAAGTCACTTCAGGAGTTTCTCTAGACTTACCACCAGTGATCCCAAAAAGGAAGAGATAAACCTGCATATGGTCTGTTAATGGTATGAGTTTAATATAGCACCGAAATACTGGAAAACGCGCTTCAGAAAACCATACTGGAAATATGAATGACTTTTTAAATTTGTGTATTTTTTCAGTTTCTAGCTCAGCTGATTCTGTGCCCTTTACTGTTTGTTTCTTGAGCTCTCTTTTATAGCTGGAGAATTTGTGTGCATTCATTAGCAGTAAACTGGGATAGGACTTGGTATCTATTTCTTGGCCTCAAGTTTGCTTTTCTTTCGAATAACTCTACTTTTTAAAGATTTGCATGTGATCCGATCCGTTTCAGTAAATTGCAAGGTCACTAGCAAGGGCATTGGCCACATCCTCTGTCTCCTTCTAATAAATCTGGAGTTTAACAAAATCTAAGCAGCCTTTCTCTTCAAAATATGTCTTCTTTTTTCTTTGCTCAGGATGTCCTGATTTTGCCCAAGGAAGTACAGAACAACTGCTGCTGTGATCAGGGCAAGGGTCTTGCCAGCCCTATTTCCTTTCTTCAGGAAAGATCAGTACCTTATGGACAAATAGACAAGATATGACATCGAAAAGAATCTTTAGAATAGATTAATTTGTTGAATTTATTCTGGCCATTGATCCAGCCAATATAATGCTCCCTTAGCAAATAGTACTCTCATATATGAAATAGAGTTTTTCATGGCTTTAGCAGCCTTACACCATCAATAGCTGTTTTATGTTCAAGCGTAATAGGTGCTTACTAATTTTCTCTCTAGGCTTATATGAATTTCTGCATGAAATAGAAAACTTTGATAAAAATGCAGATATAGCACCTACACACTCCTATGTTCACGGTTTTTAATTTATTAGGCCCATGTACAATAAATCTTAATCTACTCTGTGTGCTACATACAGAAAATATTCTCCAGCTGTTGAAAACAAGTGTAAATAATGTCAGAGAAAGCAGAAGCTGACATGGATTAAGTGACCTTTCTAATAAAAGGAGCAATAATTGTAAATTAAAGTTTCAATTACCCAACATACCTATGGATCAATATTTACAGATGTGTCTCATGTTGAGGCAATAAATACTGAGGGAAAGGACCTGTATACAAAAAGAGTTTATTTTAAATGTCTTCGTTCAGCCTCTGGGATTTCTTTTTTAAACTGTAATTTCTTGTATAAAATTGTTGTTCTGTCCCCCAGACTAGAACTTCTTTTCCTTATTTTCATTTCTGTGGATGTGCCCTTGGCCTCTCTGTTTTATATCCTTCCTCCTGCCCTCCTAACTGCTCACTTTCTTTTTCCCTGGATCTCTTTGCTGGCAAAACTAATGTCATCCATTTATATGCTGCTCTCTCATGCTGTTTACATTTCTGATTTTCTCACCTTCTCTTTCCTTGGCATCCTCTTCATATTCAATCATTTATTTTCGGTTTTGTTTTGTTTGGTTTTTTTTCCAGTCTAAACTTTGATCTCTTATTTACCTCTAGAAGATTTTCCCCATTCAGTGTGGAAATAAGCTCTCGTCCTACATACCCTTTTCTGAGAATTCATCTCCTATGCGTGATTGATACTCATAGGTCATGCAGATGTTTTTAGGTCTTCTTAAAATGATTTACAGTTTAAGATAAAGTTGTCTTCAGCTCTGCAATGTCTTATGTGTCTGTCTTGTGTGTGATTATAGCTGCCTTGGGGCAGGATTCCTGTCTTCTTTCTTTTGCGTGCAGCTCTGAGCATGTTCCTGTCACTAAACGACTCATGTTATTATTGACTAATAGATGGGGTGTTTCACTTCTCTGTTTTCTTAATTTGAACCTGTGTGAAACACGATTCCCCCTTTTTAACCATTTAAAACCTACCTTACAGCTACTTTTATTCTCAGCCCAATCAAAACTAACAAGGTATTTTCTCAGCAGAAGCATTTTAGATAAAATGTACTGTTGGCACAACTCCTAAATCTTGATTTAGAAGATTTTAGAACAGACATTTTGAATGATTTATAAATGAAATGCAGGAACTGATATGTTGTGTTTGCTTCAGAGATTGACTGACATGTAATCTAAAATTTCTTCACAGTTGTGTAGTTACTACTTTTGACTTTAACGGGAAATTCAAGTCTCCACTATCGATTTGATTAATGGGGTAATACAACTTGTGGCATTAAAAAAAGTTAAATGTTGATAAAGATGCGAGTTTCCTAGGAAGTTGAAAATATATTCCAGTTGTTGCTGAAGAGTTACAGTGTCTGGTCACTTGAACACATTAGCATGATTTTTAATGTTATAACTTTAAATAGTACTTGCCATCTGAATATTTGTGCAGTTCTCCATTCCATAAGACTTTATGCTGAAATCTTAATCCTTGCAGGGATGAAAAACTTTGTTACATAAACTAATTGGTTTTGAAAAAAGGAAAAGAGCATAAACTGACACATGAATAAGCAGAAATG
This sequence comes from Pachycephala philippinensis, assembly GCA_013397055.1. Classification (NCBI taxonomy): domain Eukaryota; kingdom Metazoa; phylum Chordata; class Aves; order Passeriformes; genus Pachycephala; species Pachycephala philippinensis. Next base: position 4,465 of record VWZT01004479.1, on the reverse strand, counting down.
CCACTCTTTGAAATCCACTAAGGAAACAATTCTCAAAAAATTACATCTGCAACAAGAATATGCAAAAAAACCATGTTGGCTTTTTTAACATTTAATTTTCTTTTTGTGTAATATTTCAATATGTAATATTTTTATTATATTTGACTAGTGTGGTGACACAAAATGTTGTTTATTTATAATCAAGCACACCATTTTCTGTACAGGTAAAGTAAGAGAATGCAATTACAGAGGGAGAGAGTAGTGGCCATATGTAATTAATTAATTTAATATTCTTTTGGTTTTGTAAAAGAGTAGAACTATAATCTGAGAAAAATAGTTTTGTTAAGCTGTGAAAACAGTGTTGATTCCCACGTGCCAAGTCAATGCCTGTTAATATTTCTTGGTATACATTGACATGAAGTGCTTCTCCGTGGGAGATGGGAGTCCTCTGCCAGAGTGTGTAGGTGTGTGCAAGTATTACGTGTGTGTCTGTGTGCAGCTCTGATTTTGTGTTCTCATTGGGCAAGAGGAGTTTTGTTTAGGAAAAAACAAAATTTTTACAGCTGAAAAGCTGGAGAATTGAGAAATTAAGTAATTTGGGACATGGAACTATTGTCTAGTGACAGAACTAGGACCTTCTGAGCCCAGAACTTTCCTCCATAGCAGGAATGTTATTCCTGTCATTCTTCCAGCTCTCCACTTGTAGAAGACTAATCTTGTCCATGAGACACACTACAGGATTAAGATTCATATCACAAAATACTTCAGCTTTTAGGAAACACCATTGTCCTCAGTGCTGCCATCTTGCCTCCCATCTCTTCAAGGACTTGATTAATCTAAGCTTGTCTTTAAGGTTGGTATTCCTTACACATTTTGTGTTTTTAATTGCACTTGATTTAGGGAAGATTGGCTTGTTTCAGTAATCATGTAAATTCTTAATGGAAAATAAGGAGCCTCAAATGGCATAGATTACATGTTTTATCATCAGTTTTCTTCAAATAAATTTACAGTTTCAGACCCTTAAATACTTACAGCCCTACTCTCAGTTAAGACTGTGAGCAGGCCCAAAGGGGTTCATGACTATTTTTGAATAATAAGATATTGTGCAGAGTGAATGAAAACAGCAAATGTAAGCCCTATACTGTTATTAAAATAGTGATGCACCAGAGACATACAAAGCTCTGGCTAAAAAAGGGCTTTGAGAGAAAAGGAGGATAGGAACAACTGTGAATGAAGCTTTAAAAGGAGAAAAAAGACGACCTGAAAAGAGAGTAGATTTAACATATATCTTGCAGAATGAAAATTTCATCCCTCCCCTTCTCCCCACTGGTATTTTGCTCACATGCTTTTAGAAATAAGCAGTAGCAAGTTAGCACTTTACACTAATTAATATTTTCTCTATAGAAGACTTTAAAATTTCTGAATTCTTGACGAAATCTAAATTGCATGGTAAAATATTTAAGTGGTGTTTTTAAAATTCTGTCATCGTCTTATGCTTGTGACAAATGAGAACCCATTTGCTTCTGTATTTTCACTCATTTCAGTGGTTGCCACAATATTGACTCTCAGTTCTCAGGCCTGGGAAACTTAGAGGGCTTTAATGTGATGTTTTGAGTATGGACTAGTTATATCAGGCCCTAAATTCAAAATATTTTCCAAGGTTGAAGCAAAGATGTTGCATTCATTTCATTGATCTTTTTTTTTTTTTCTGTCTGTACAACCACAATTCAGTGTCCCATGAGGTGGATTCCCATCTTCTTGGTCCTGTATAAGAATTTCTCTGAGACCACTGAATCTACTATCTGTCCCGAGCCAAAATCCATTTTTCAGAGAAGCTGTGAGTGAACTGATGCCATGTGTATGTTCATTTCCACATGCTCTATGTACTTATGCCCTGAAATACAAAAGTTTTCTTTATTATATAGATAAAATCAGGAGCAGAGATATGCGGAAGTATATTGCTTTTCTTGGTGTATATTATTCTAGTATAATGAATCTTTATTTTTGAGTTCGCTGTACTAGCAGCTAGTGATTAAAAGGCAAAAAATAGAGCACAAGTACATTTTAATGTAGCAGTGAATCGGGTTTTACTACTGTATCTTTGTATCTAAATGATTTCTTCTTCCTATTTCTGTTCTTGATGTTCTGCATTTTAATGTCCAGATGAACCAGTTTTATGGTTGAGAGGTTATTTTCTAAAGCAAATGATGAATGTAGCTTTACACAAGAATTTTAATGCAACAGATGCATTCACTTATAGAAGAACATCAAAGACTCTTTGACAGCAAATGAAAATATATTAGTTTGTCATTAAAGGAATTTTGAATTTCTTACTAACTTAGATAAATGCAGCAAAGTATATTTTTGACATCTCATTAGTTAAGTTGATTCCAATGGAGTTGTACATTGTTAAACATGATAAAACATAACATTAGGACCATTGACTGGAAAATACCATAGAGAACAAACCGGAATTGATTAGATTTGTGTTTTTTTCCACACCTTCATTTTACATATGGTCCCCAAGAACCAGGGAATTTGATTGTTGATTTTAAAGAGATGATCTGTTAACAAGGATGGTAGTACCAAATCTTTGTCTGACAGACAAGAAATAATAAGATAAGCACTTTTAGCAGGAAAAAAAGACCAGTGGGAATGACTTGCCTGTCCCAGAACCCCATTTATTCACATACTGCATTTTTGAACTTATGAATTTGACTAACATTTATTTTACCTTCACCTATTACTGTGTTCTTGAAACAATTTTGCATCTATGCATGTGATTTGGACTTGCACCCTTCTGTGACTGTCTCCAGTCAGTCCTCTGCCTACCCAGTAGCTTCATCAGAAGGATCAAAGAAGAATTAGGGTTTCTTGGGGTCTCCTTGCAAAAGATATGCAGGGTTTATTCTGAGACTGGTACATTCAAATATTTCATGCCAACTTCTGTTCGTAAGTATAGAGGGCTACAGTTTGAACTGTTCTGTTCATTCTGTGTGAATGTATGAACACACTGACAATATATGGCTTTTAATATTTTACATTTTAGTCTTTTCCCAAAGGTAAACTGAGAATAGGTCCAGGTCCAGCTCCAGACAACACTGCTTGTACTTGTAAAAATATTCTGTTGTTCATCTGATGGTTAGATATCCCTATGTTCTTTCTTGTTTTAAATCACAGGACACCAAATATTTATTATTCCTTTGTCACCCTTAATAATTGCTGGTAATGTTGTCCCCTGAACATCTTTTCCCTCATTCATTAAAAATAGTTAGGGAAGAGGTTGGTACATGATCTGTTTCCTAGGTTGCCCTTGCCACTGGGGATAATTGCTTGAATATACAGTTTCCTGAAGAGCTGGCAGGCTATTTGGTGATGGATGTTATCTCCTGGGAGCTGGATTTCTTCAGGGACAGCTCAGGGCAATCAAAGTTTAGGACTTCAGGAACACATTGCACAAATATATCTATTACATCTATACTTCTTTGTTTTTGGAGAGGGGGATCACTACAGGACACCATAAATGGTCATGAAACCTGACTTCAAATTGCTGCTGTGCAGTCTGTCACCAGCTTGGTCAAAGATGGGTTGGAAGCTCCACCTGAATCCTGATCATACTGACCAGAAGAATCCCTTGTGCTTGCCCCACATCCCTGACCTGGAGCCTTTGACAGGGCTGCTTCTTGCCTTTTATAAGCCCTCCCTTTGTGATGCATGAGCCAAATGTCATGAAGCTGATACTTATCCAGGTCCTTCGTGAGTGTTTCTGTATTCATTCACATGCTCCCATTTCTAGGAGGATTTTCATTTGCTCATTGTCATGATACTGTGCCTGTGGTAATGCAATGCAAACACCTGAGCCACCTGAGCTGGCTTCCTACAGACAGGTGCATTTATTACAGGAACAAGTCAAACCTCCCACAGTGTCTGATTATTTGGGGCCTTGCCCTTTTGGGGAGTGTGCCAGCCCCCTTCTTTGTCTTAGATGATAATTGACTCATTGAAAGGATGTACTATCATGATAGACTAGGGACTCTTTCAGAGGTGATAAAAGCAATTACTGATGCTGGCATTGATTTTTCTTGTTTTTTTCATATTTTCCATTACAACCTTGAGAGATGTGGAATGTAGCTAAGGAACAGTTTTGTTTATTTACATTTTCCTTTCATTAAGAATATACAGGGGACAAATTACAAAAGATGGTGTTGAAATGTTATTTCTTAGGATTCAGTCTTTCCAATGGAGACAAGACTGTGTGCTGCTCCAAATATGGTGCTGAATCTTCCCAAGATGACATAACGTTCAACTAGTCTTCCTCATTATGTGTAAAATCATAAAATGTGCAGAATTAGTGAAATGTCCGTTGCTGAATTATAAAGCATAATTCAGGAATATGATTAAAATACAGATCAGTCCAAACTATGTAGAAGTACTAAATTTATTTTCATTCCTATACAGTGAACCCTTGTTGCAATGGGGGCTAATG
>VWZT01004477.1:1105419-1155896 GCA_013397055.1 Pachycephala philippinensis | reverse complement strand
ACTCCAGCAGGTCCATGTCCTTCACATGTCAGGAGCCCAGACCTGGATGCAGCACTCCATGTGATGTCTCACCACTGTGGAGGGGCAGAATTACCTTCCTCAACCTGCTGTCCATGCTGCTTTTGATGCAGCCCAGGATGTATTTGGCTTTCTGGGCTACAAGTTGCCAGCTCACATTGAGCTTTTCATCCACAAACACCTCCCAAGTCCTTCTCCTCAGGGCTGCTCTCAATCCATTCTCCACTCAGTCTGTACGTGGGGTCTGTTGATCAAATCCACGTCTCTCCAGTTTAGAGGCAAGGATGCCATATGGGACAGTGTCAAATTCTTTGCCTAAGTCCAGGTAGCTGATGTCACTCTTCCTTTATGCTGTAACCTCACTGTAGAAGGCAACCAAACTTGTCAGGCATTATTTGCCTTTAGTGAAATTATGTTGGCTGTCACCAATCACCTCCTCATTTTCCACAAGCCTTAGCACAGTTTCCAGGATTATCTGCTCTATGACCTCACTGGGCACAAAGGTCAGACTGGCCTGTAGTTCCCAACATCTCCCTTTTTCCTCTTTTAGAAAATGAGGGTTATGTTTCCACTTTTCCAGGCAGTGGGAACCTCACCAGACTGGCACAACTTCACAAATATGATGGATAGTGGCTTAGCCACTCCATCTACCAGTTTCCTCAGAAGTGGCAGATGCATCTCGTCAGGCCCCATGGACTTGTTCACCTCCAGGTTCCTTAGAGGGTCTCAAACTTATCTGCTGCAGTGGGCAGCTTCCAGTTCTCCCAGTTCCTGCCTTTGCCTGCGGCAGCCTGGGCAGTGTGGCTGGAGCACTTGTCAGTGAAGACTGAGGGAAAAAGTAATTCAGTACCTCAGCCTTCTCCATATCCCAGGTAATCAGGCCTCCTGTTTCCTTCTGGAGAGGGCCCACATTTTCTCTAGTCTTTCTTTTATTACTGACACAACTATAGCTACTTTCCTTGTTGTCCTTGATGTCCCCAGCCAGATTTAACTCTATCAGGGCTTTAGATTTCCTAACCTGATCTCTGGCTGCTTGGACAATCTCTCGGGTGAGGTGCTGCTACAGATGTGGTACATCCTATTGTTAAGCAGGAAAGTACTTCTACACCCAGGAAAAAAAATTCCATCATTTTATCAGAAAAATAATTCAATGTATAAACAACATATGCTTAAATCATTCTAGTTCAAGCTGCTAACTAACCACCTAAAAAGAATACATGAGTACCCTGCCTTGGCAAACAGCCCTTGCATTCATGTGGCAAGCAGAGAATTCAAATGCTACCTACTGCCTATTAATACAGAAAACTTCACAAATATTATCTCTTAGTCTCAAACCAACCCACTTCAGATGTCTACAGTTAAGCACTTGAATCCTTGCAGGACAAGATATGTGTTTTACCATCTACACAGTTCATGGACAGGCTGGCTTGTGCAGTTTGTGTGAAGAATGCACCACAAGGCTGTGAAACTTAGGTTTTCTTTCATACTGAAAATATATAATTGCAGCAGATTTTAGTTCCCTACTGGCAAATGTCTTAGGCACTGAATATTAACATACTGTAAGACTCTGAAGTTAAAACAAAGACTAGTACTCCTTAGAAGTAACAATTTATATATATAATACTCCTATTTCAGATACAGATGTGGCACATAGCTCCCAAAGCTAGAACTAGCCTCTTAAATTGCTCCCTCAATTCAGTATTTATTTAGGTATTTTCATTTAATGATGAGATATAAAATTGCTTTTCTGTATCTTAATTAAATTTCTGAGTAACAAAAAAACATTGGAAGAGGATCTACAGAGCTTTATCAAGCACTAGGCTTTTAGATTTAGATAAGTGACAACCTGGGCTTATTCAATACAAACTGAAAATAAATGGTTATTCCTTACATTTGCATTTAGAAGATAAGGACATTTCATACTCTTTCTCATACAAAATGAACACTTCAGCATTTTGAAACAAACCCCTTAGTTTAAAAATCTTTTTTAAAGTAGTAGTTACATTGTGAGCAAAGCAATACTGATTGATATTTGCAAACAAGAAAGACAGAAATAATTAGGCAAGGATGTAGTGAACTTATGAAATATTATCTAGATAGTTAAGGACACTAATATTAAGCTAAACCTTGTGAAAAGGAAAATCCATTTGACTCCTCCCCTAGTTACCATGGCAACATTGTTCCTTTACAAGAGTTTGCAAATTCACAATTATTTTTGATTTTGTAAAGGAATGATTTGTCAGTTGCTGATTATGAAAAAGTCTTTCAATGTATTCTTTTTTTTAATCTGGGCATAAGGTGAATTTTCTCTGAACTGTTTAAAATATAGTATGAGTTGGTTATCCTGGTATTTATTTAACAAAGACTCTTTATTTCATAGATTGTGATTTTCTTTTTACTAGGTGTACAGTTTAGACATATACTTTTTTATAATGAAGTACTGCACTTGTGTTCATGGATGGCTGAAGGTTTCTCAAAAGATATACTTGCAAAAGACCTTCCAACACAAAAACAACTGGGCCCATTTCTATGTTTGACAAAATGGACTTCCTACCTGAATTATATCAGTGTTGTTTCAAGGCTTTATAAATTACTGAAATCAAAGATTACTAATCTTGACAATGGAAGCTTAAAGCCAAAAATCACAACCTATCTAGTCAAGTAACAAACCGAGGATTTTTGAATGTTTCTATAATTTTTAACATGGACACAAGGGACATAACAAGGAAGCTGTTCAAAGTTTCCTGAATCTCTAGGGAATCTTGTCATGAACTCCCTGAGCCAACATTAATTGGTAACTTCACTCAAACAGCAAGAGTCTTCAAAAGTTCATTTAACCCTTTTCAGCTAGATTCCCTTTTTTATCTCAGAGACCATCTAAACTGCTATTCTGAAGATGTGTAAGTCTTATTGCAAGCATGTGAGTCCAAGAATATGTGTGATTCACAGAGGGATGGTCCTCCACAGCACATTCTGTAGGGTCATCAAAAAGTGTGACAGACTTAGAGATGCAAAATATTAAGCAAGATGTATGAACTCCCACTAATCTGAAAGTTATTTTACAAAGTTCATTAGAAATATTTTCTTGAGGATACCAGAAAAATGGTTTGCACCAGGAACTTAAAATCAACAGGCAAACATTTTGATTTTGATGCTGTAGCATTTAAGGATTTAAAGAAAATTTTGCTGTCTCGTTGTGTCTGATTTTGCTGACTGGGATCACTCTCTTGAGTGGAATCTAATTTTGTAGATGGATGGAAGATCTTCTGGAAATTTAGAGCTTCTCTGAATAAATTTATTATTGCTCTTTAATTCCAATTCAATATTGACACTAACTTGTGTCAACAGTTTCATTGAGTTCCTGTTTCATATAATTAACACCTTTAGTTTTGACATGATTTCTTGATAATATATTTTTTCAGTGTATAATGAAATTTGAAAAATATACAGCAAATTATCTCAGAAAGTCAAGTCCCATAATTTTGGATACATATCTACACATAGATATCTAGTCCACTAAAAGCCTGACCAGTTCTTAGTATTTTTTCTGCTGTTCTAAAAGAATTCCCAGCACTTCAAATACACCATGTTGTTCTTCAGCATAACACAATTTTTTTTCCTGTGGGTTAATTTGGGTTTTTTTCCCTATCTCCTGTGCACATTAAACCAATTGAGTAGGAGTTGATTGCAAAAAAGGTAATATTTCCGGTTTGGTCTCCTTTGGTATTTTTCCTCTCAGACTTTTAAAAATCTTAAGTTTTTTTAGTATTTATTAAAAACTGACTTATTAACAAATTATAATTGAAAATCAAAGCTGAAAATAAACTCTCCTCAAACCCTAGGGTGTTTCTATACTGCCAATAGCTAGAAATTTTAACTTCTTCATTTTAAAGGATGAAGAAAACAGGAAAAAAATGTAAGGCTCTAAAACAGAAGCCCACACATCAGAAGTCTCAAGGATACAACGCCCAGTAAGGCTTCAGTACCCTGGCAGCACACATTGCAAAGAAGGTAACCAAAACAGGCAATGCCCAGAGATACTTATTTGAACACACATTTTCTACTGCTGTGTGAAAAGAAGAAAGGCATTTCTGCTCAGATACAGAGGAAAACACACAGTGTTTATAGACACACTGATAGAAACAACAGCAAATGACAGCAAAGCTTCTCATTATCCACAGGACCAGGGAAAGGGAGAAAGACAGTGAGCCTTTCTGTTGTCCAACGTACACACACAGAGTCCATCATGCAAACCTGCTCAAGGTACTCGAGAAATAACAAGATTGTATTTCATAATCAAAGTTATAATTTCATCTTCATGAAAACTGGGGGAGAGAATTAATAATCTAATGAAAAAGAAAGCCCGAGGATGGGGGAAAAAAAAGGCTCCTGGTTGTTCTGAGCTTCAGGCCTGTAGAAAGAAATACAGCAGATGAAATTCTCTAATTAAAGAGAAAAGCACTTCAGCAGTAGCTTGATGGAGTCATATTCCAGAAGACCAAATTAGGAAGATTAAGCCTGGTGAGGGGCTTTTTTGTTTAGTTTCTTGTTGATTTGGTCTTTCTTTGTGGCTTTTTGTTTGGTTTTTTTTCTGTTTGTTCTGAGTATTTTAATTATCATTCATGAGAATCTTCAATTATGCTGCCTTAGAAGATAATGAGAGGTTTTGTTTCTCCAGTTCAGAGGGAAATTCTGCAGGGAGAATCTTTGGAGTGCACTCTGAGAGATCACTGACACTAGTAAAACAATGAGCAAAGGCTCTTTGGAGCTTCGCTTCCCACCAGTACAGAGGAAATAGTTAAGAATGTGAACATGAATAAATTTTGTGGTCTTTAAAAAGGGAATGAAGCTGAGCAGAAAAAAAACCAAAAATCTTTCTACAAAAACAAAAACAAAAACAAAAACAAACAAAAAAAAAAAAAACCCAAACCAAAAAAAAAAAAAAAAAACCACAAAAGTAAAAAAATCCCAATGCCAAATAACCAAACCAAAACTCCAGCCTTAGAGAAAACATGGAACAGCCACAAAGGCAAAAGGAGTCCAGCAATCATGGAAGCATTTAAGAAGTAATACCAACACTAAAAGCAGAACCAGCCCAGTTCAGAAGAGGGAGAAATGCAGGCATTTACCAACTAAACCATAAATATTTCATTTTCTGGAAGAATCAATGGAAAGTTCCCTTTAAAAGCATAACTTACAGTGATTGAGTACCAGGAAGAACACAAGACAAAATTAGAAACACAAAATATAATGCAAACAACAAAGTATGCAAAAAACAACTGAGACAATTCTGCAACTATTTAGTCCCTACTACTCAGTATCTAGTACCAAGTAGTTGCCAATCTAGAATACTACGGAAAGAATCTGCTACTATTTGGCTCTATCAACAGATGTCAAATACATTCATTGAGCAGTTTTGTTTATGAGCATGCCCTGTTAAGAGCCACACCAGGAAAAGTGTCTAGCATAAGGTGAAAACCGATTTAGACTATATTCTAAGTATATTCTAATCATATTCGGCTAAAATTGGTAACAAATACCCCCTGAAGTATTCATTAAGCTGTAGTGTTTGTCTGGAATATAGCAACAGTCAACACTCACACTACTGTTCTATGTAATAAACCAGAAACATATTAGACTTGTAAGTGACTTGACCCCAAGGACAAAGGAATGGCTTTTTATAGGAAGCCAGAACCAGACTTCAAAGCTATCTTGACGAACTAGAAAAAATAAACTGGAAAAAGAGGATCAGGCCCAGAGTAGACAAGGAAATGGCTCCACACTCAGACCAGGATAAACAAGTGTAGAAACAGGGAGAAATCCACCAGTTGAGACCTAGCAGTGCAGAAGATGACGAGGTGGATATAAGTGGTCACAATGGTAACAGCAGAGGACAGCAAACAAGCCCGGCTGCTATTGGAAAACCACTATCCTTGCACTTTGGGAGTTGCAGGGTTGGCCAGAGACCAAGACTCCATGCCTTTCCTACTTTTGCTACCAAATATCTCCAAAGATCAAATGGGTGAGGAACTTAAGGTTTTGTTGTTAGTTTGGGGGACTTTGTTTTGTTTTATTGTCCATCATGCTTTGTCTTTTGGGCATCTTTGCACTTAACCAATACCCTGACATAAGAGCTGACCTTGATGACAGCTCATTCTCTCCGGTTCTGTCCTTGCAGCACACAGTTCAATTTTCAGAGAGGAATATTTAGGATACTGAAGTGTCATTATGGGGAAGAGATGATATTAATTTAATGGACAGAGAGCTATAGATAGCCTAGTTTAATAGTCCATTACACAAAACTCTCAAAATTTCTTAAGAGAGACCAAAACTGGACCAGGGGATGTGGGGCTCAGTGTGATTTTAAAGCATCTTTTAGATCTCCCAGTTCCATGCTATTCCAAAGGCTGGAGACATGCTGCTGTTTGTCCACTGCCCAGAGCACAGCCTTGAATCACTGCAACGCAGGGTGTCACTGCTCTGTATTTCTCAATTGCAATCCTATTTCACCTTCTTCATCTACTTTTGCCAAGACGTGCAAGAGACCTCTGGAATGCAGCTTACAGCCATCTACCACAGTGAACAGCTTGAGGAAGAAACAGGGATTTAGCTTCTTTATGTAGCTATAAACAATTTATTAGGCCTGAGAGAGTGCAGGGCTTTGATCTTGCCAAAGGTTTTCCCCAGTCTTATCCTTTAAACTCCACACAGAGCAAAGGCTGACCATTGTCTCTGCCCAGCCTCAGCATTTTGTCTTACTGATACTCCTGCTGTTGTTTCTGTTCCATCTCTGTTTTGACTGCTATTAAATCATATTTTCTCCAATGCATCCCTCAATATTCTGCCCTCAGTAAACTCTAATTCTCCTCTAAACTCTGTTGAAATTAAATAGATTTCTAACAAGTACGTCTTAAAATATAGTATCAAACACATTATTTTCAAGAGGATAAAACCTCTTTCATGACTTCTTCTATCATACATCTTTAGAATTAATTCTTCTAGTGAAAAAACTACTTTTCAAAATCAATTTTTATAGACAGTGTCATCAACTGCTTAGATATAGGATTTTAAAGTTATTTGTTATTCTCAACACTCTGCATAATCCCCAAGGAATTTGCAATGGTGAATCCTTCCTCTCGCTTTCCTCTGTGATCCTTCAGTGATTTAGATGAGGACCTTATTTCAAATACAAAAGGGAAAAGCTGATGTCCTTCCCTGATCAGAAAGTGCAATGCATCAATATGATCATGCAGAAATAATGTACAAAATAACCAGAACTGTACATTTATTATAACCCATATATTATTATAACCATAACTGTACCTTATGCTAAAGAAACATATTTTTATTCTATGTACATGGATTTGATGATTTTTTTCCCCCTAAATAATATGCAAAAAGAAAAGTAACAGAATAACATTCCATTCTGAACTTGTTAAAGCTCCTAAGAATAGAATAATTCAGGAGATTGAGCACATGTCAATTGTCTTTTGCCAAAAAGAAATAACACACAGGAATGTTCATTTGTTTCCTGAAGTAAATTTCTAAATTCTTTATCCTTGACTTCTCCAAAATGCAGTAATGCAATAGGAATATTATTACTTTTCAGAAACGCATTTATATTTTGATGTGCCCTTTCAAAATACAGATTTTTGTTTAAAAGCTTATTCCACATAGCATCACTAATGTCAAATTATATTTGACACATGAGTTTTCAAAATATAAACATACCTGAAATACAGACTTAAAAGCAAAATGGTTCTTTATTCCCTCTTTAAGCTGAATATATGCTACAATTAACACTTTAACTTTCCGAGGATACAACATCTCCACTAAAACTGCACAGTTAAATAAACCTGTTCATAAAAGGATATAATTTTTGTTTAAAAATATGAAATATAAAAATATAACTAAAACCTCAGCACTATATAGCTCCTTATTTACCTGTCCCTGAATGCAACGTATGGAGCAGAAACTGAAGAAACCCAGCAAACATAGCAGCTTCAGCAAGAGAATGTTTAAAGCACAACTGGCATCTAGGAGGTTGCTGAATCCAGCCTGCAACTGTAGCAAAACCGTAATGCCAGCAAAAATCCACTTCAGTTTGAAGGAGACAATATAAAAGAAGTCATAAGGTCCTTGCGTCCTGATCCTAAGCCAAATTATTCTGCAGTGTCAAACGTTCAACACCGGTGACACCAAACAGGGCTAACGAGAGCTCTTGTCATCAAAACAAATCTCTGCAGTGTAGTGCAAGCATCGATTACTGCATTAGTTCAGACACGGTCGCTGCAATGACAAGGAGCTCCAGTCTTCAGGAGTTAATGATTTTAGGAATCCAGAATCACCGATCCTCAGGAAACAAGATGGGGACAAAAAAACCTCCTTCCTCTCCAGATAGAACAGGAAAGAAGTTTCTTAGTGCTTTAAAGCCAACAGTAGACACAAGCTCAGGCACCTAAGTAATCAATACTACTGCTGCAGTTATTATTTATATTCAGCAGTGGTGCACTGAACAAGTTTAATCAACTGCATAGACGAAGCAATTGTGCAAAGGAAAAGTGGCTCGTTTAATTTATGTAAAACATCCCAAGCTGCAGATTCACTTCTAGCACATTGAAAATACAAATGGCCTCTGAGAAAACCTTACCACTTTTTACAAATTAATAGGATAATTTAATTTTTTTAATATATAATAGATGTGTGCATGGAAACATAATTTTATATAAGAAAAATATACTCCAGATAAAAACCCCCAGGAAATAACATTTTGTATTCCAAATTACATGTTCGAGATAAAAGAGAAAAGCAGAACCTGTATTTGCAAAAGCCAGATGATTAGAGAATTATAGCTAATAGAATTTACTAAAGTATTTCATCCAATGTAATCATATCCAAATGATACAACAATAAAACTATTTCTGTGGCAGAGATAGTCTTCCTCTGTACGAACAGATGTTTCTCTGCAGCATATCTACATACTGCAGGACTTCCAAAATACAATGCAGGACAGCCAAAATACAAAAAACCTGCTGTTTAGAAACTAAAATGTGAGAAAGCAAAGCAAACAAAGAGAAGCTTAGAACAGATAAAATATAAATAATAAAGCTAATAAGAGCTTACAGCTCTTTTATACTAAACAATATATGGATCTATTAGTAATAATGAAAACACACTTTAATCAAGTTGTTTCCCTGTAGTTCTGGATCAAACCCAAGGTACTGAATGCTCTCTTTCACACTCCCACATGTCAGTCAACAGCAAAAGCCACAGATCACATCTCTGGCCACTGCTGACTTTAAGTGTCCCCAATAGCACTGTATCAGCAGGAGGAAAATAGAACCGTCTAACTCTGCTTTTCTCATGGACCTGCCCTTGTTAGGAGATGGTTTTTCAGAGGAGGACGGTGTCCAGTCTTTATCTATTTTGAGAGACAGGGATCATCTGCTACTGACCAAGGAACATATACCCAACTTTCTCCTAGAGCCGGAAACATTTCTTGCAAAATAAACATAACCCAAGTATGGCAAATGCCAGATGCTTCCACAATGCAGCCACTGACCCTTCTGCATTACTCCTTGAAGGATGACCTCCTCTTCTGCCAGGGCAGACATTGAGGGCTTTGCGTCACTTTCAGAACAGAGCACACCTGGGTCCTGAACACTCACCTCAGCTCACAGCACATACTTAACAAGGCAGGGGATTTTGTCATAGTGCAAATCAACAGATGAAAAATTCTCACTTGCTACAACCTCAGAATTTGTAAATGAGACTGCACTATATGGGGCTTGTTTTCTGACTTATTGTAAGTGTTCCTGTCATTCCTATGGCATACACGTCTGCAAAAAAAATACTGAACTGTTTTCCCAAACGCATTTAAAAAGGCTGTTTGTATCTCGTGGTGTTGTTAAAGCTCTCACTGTCTCCCACTCTCATACGTGATAACCTCTCCCTGCTCCTCCAGCAGGCAGTCCTCAATGCCCATTTTACCCACTGCTATCACTAGCCATGAGTTCTGCCTGAGTCCTGCCTAAGTAGCCCAGCCTAACAGCTTCAGATGGCAGAGATGTCTGCAAGTATCTGCCGAAAAGACAGGGAAGAGAGGAGCAACGGAAGGATGTTCTGAGGTCAGAAAGGGCATTTTGCAGAAAAGAACAGCACCACCAACTCCAGCATCCACTGCACATCCCTAAGGGTGGATTTCATTCCTCCCAGTCCTGGCGACATCGAGCCTTTCTGGATGCCCCAAAGGCTCATCTGACAGGTTGAGAATCAAGTGCTAATAGTGGGTCTATTTACTTTTACATCCATTAATAGAATCAAAACAGTAGGAAACTAACTGGAAATCTGGACACCATTCCATTTTCCTCATAAAAATACATAATTAAGTGTGTTATAACACACTTTCAAACTTTGCTCAGGATAGCATTGCCTTCGTAATGCTTAGAAGAGATAAAATATAAATAATAAAGCTATATTTATTATTTATAAATATAAGCATATATATATTAAAAACCTCTGCAGGTTTTTAATCTTGCAAATGATTTTATTGCCACTATCTTCTGAGGCACATTACACTATGCATCTGATAGTTAGATCTAGACCACCATATTTTAGCCCTTTATAATCTTCCCACTAATAGTTGTTCTAGATCTTAATCTGTGTATGATACTCCTGCATTTATAAAACTTTCTAAGACCATTAGAAAAGCACGAGATTGTTCAATCTTACACAAGTTTACCATTATTCAAGTTTTAAGACAACAAATTCCAAGCATTAAACACACTGGTCAGCTTTATGCCTCCGTGAAAATGCAACTGTCCTCTAAACCAAAAGTTTTACAACACTTTTTTGGAAAGAGGAAAGACAGAAAATGGTCTCAAGCTTAATTCAGTAGCAGAAAAAGAGCAATTCAAGTAAAGAAATCCCTATGCTTGAAGTTGGAATTTAAATTTAAAATGAGAGAAACAACAAAAAAGATCCATGTTAGTGTCTCCAGACCTCAAAGCCAAGTTACAGTGGGTAAGATATTCTAATACAATTGCAGTAGTCTTAGATACAGTATTAGGAATTGCATGTGACAGTTTGTACTGTAGCCCTGTCTGATCCGGTTCAAAAGGCCCTGCCTATTGTGGGAGAGGAACAGCGACTGGAAAAGCCAAACACCACACCTCTACAAGGAGGGCAGGAAAAAGGACTGGGAAACTACATACTGAGAGGGTTATGGAGCAAATCCTTCTGGAATGCAATCCTGAGCACATGAAAGCCAAGAGGGTGGCTGGGAACCACCTGCATAGCTTTACCAAGGGCAAATCATGCCTGACCAATTTGGTTTCTGGATCTGGAGGCAAGTGGAGAGCAGCAGATGTTGTTTAACGTAACCGTAGCACAGCTTCCAACCAAGTCTCGCATAATATCCTTCCAGCCAAATCAGAGAGCTATGGATTCACTGGTGAACTGTGAAGGGGGTGGAAACCTGGCATAANGTGCTAATAGTGGGTCTATTTACTTTTACATCCATTAATATCAAAACAGTAGGAAACTAACTGGAAATCTGGACACCATTCCATTTTCCTCATAAAAATACATAATTAAGTGTGTTATAACACACTTTCAAACTTTGCTCAGGATAGCATTGCCTTCGTAATGCTTAGAAGNTGCTTGAAGTTGGAATTTAAATTTAAAATGAGAGAAACAACAAAAAAGATCCATGTTAGTGTCTCCAGACCTCAAAGCCAAGTTACAGTGGGTAAGATATTCTAATACAATTGCAGTAGTCTTAGATACAGTATTAGGAATTGCATGTGACAGTTTGTACTGTAGCCCTGTCTGATCCGGTTCAAAAGGCCCTGCCTATTGTGGGAGAGGAACAGCGACTGGAAAAGCCAAACACCACACCTCTACAAGGAGGGCAGGAAAAAGGACTGGGAAACTACATACTGAGAAGGATATGGAGCAAATCCTTCTGGAATGCAATCCTGAGCACATGAAAGCCAAGAGGGTGGCTGGGAACCACCTGCATAGCTTTACCAAGGGCAAATCATGCCTGACCAATTTGGTTTCTGGATCTGGAGGCAAGTGGAGAGCAGCAGATGTTGTTTAACGTAACCGTAGCACAGCTTCCAACCAAGTCTCTCATAATATCCTTCCAGCCAAATCAGAGAGCTATGGATTCACTGGTGAACTGTGAAGGGGGTGGAAACCTGGCATAACCACTTGACTCAAGGGATGGACAAAGGACTGGAGTTTGACTGGTGGTAAAATGTTAGGCACATAAAAATAATATCAGAACAAAGATGTATGGGGAAGAAACAAGGCTTTCCTTTGCTCTGCTAGCAGCATTCCAGACCACAAAATGCTCCACTGAGATCATAGAAAACTTGAAGTAGTCTTTGGCTGTGCATCCAGACTTAAATTCATTAGAAAAAACATACTTGCTTCTAATAGGCAGTGCAGTGCAGTGTTTAGCTGAAACTGGGCTAATTAAAACATTTGCAGCGTAAGTGCATCACCTCTTCAGTAAAGTATTGCCCAGCTAAGAGACTGAATGTTTTTCAGGCTCTTTTTCAGATTTTTTGGCAAAATAGTTACAACTTTAGACAATGTTTGACCATTTACAGGAGAAAGACTTCTTCATATAAATATACAAATACATATCTTCACACACTTCTGAAGAAGGGGTTACAGATTAGCATAGCACCAATTGTGAAATTTCTCATAACTACTAGGAAAAATCAGAGGTTAAGGAACTCTGGTGAAAAAGACACGTAGCTCCTTAAAGAAATGTCTGCCCTTAAAGACACATCAAACTTGTTAGAGTTCATCAAAATTTGTTTCCCTACAGGCATGAGCATATTCTGTTTATATTCCTAGCCAGCTAGTAACAAAATTAAAAAAGCACCAAAGCAGAAACTAGGTTGTCATATCAACAGAGTAACATGCTGAAGATAATAAGCTTGGTCTTTTATTTAACTTGGGCTAAATGAATGTCATACTGTCGTTGTTCCACACCTTTCAACTCAAACCTTGATCCAAGCTAATCAATTTGAAGTGAAGGTGAAGTAATGTGGCATCTGTCTGAATAACACCATGTATATGCACACATTGGGAGCAGGCTGTGGTGTGCCTCCCACTGGCATCCCAGAATAATGGCTTTGACCACATTGTTTCTAAAGGTCCTCTAGGGGAGTTTTACAGAACATCACCCATCATTTTGAGGTAAAGACAGAAGAGCACTTCTGCACAACCAAGGACTAGGAACCCCTTCAAGCACACAGGTCTGAAAGTGCCAGTAAAGAAACACCCTGCTGTTCATTGCTTTTGTATCCAGCATTCCAAGTTCCACTGCCAATTGCTTAGTACTGTGCTGCCACTGATACTTCATTTCCCCTTCTTCCACCTGTGATGGACTTGACTGTTCTTGACTCCTCTGAGGAAGATGATCGTGACAGTGAAACTGGAAAGAGACAAGTTGAATGCTCACACTAGAAAACCTAGGCTGGGCCTTCAATTCCGTAGGTGCACTGGCTGAGATCTTTGCTATCCAACCTTCAAGACCCAATAATTTTGCAATGCATTTATCTGAGTTACCTTATCTACAGTCAGCAACTCCTCAGATAGATAATTTTGATACCTGGCCTTGACTGAGGAGGATCTACTGACATCAAGACAGAACATCAGTGCAAATCTAAAAGTGCAGCCACTGTCAGATTTACAGATTTCTGGACTTCCTCTGACATCACAGGATGATGAATTGACCTCTGTGTGTAAGGAGATTTTGTGGAGTATTTTTCTTCATGACAAGGGCAGTAAGTAACATATTAACCTATAATATCTATAAAAGACCTGCTGGATAGCATTTTTTAGAGCCAAAGGTCATCTTAAACAAACCCTAATTCAAGCAATTTGCTCAGTTATTCAATTGTTAACCAAAGCCAGATGTTTTCAGTTAAATGGTGACCAATATGCAGGCACTGACTTTTCAATTTACTGATCAATGGCATAAAATATTCTTTTTGTTCCCAACTTTAACTAATATTTCTAGTTGTTGTGCTACTGTCTCCCCAGAGACAGACACCCCACAGCACAGTGGATGTGGAAGACCCCTATTCAAAGTCCCTTCCCTGCCTGATGCAGGGTAAGCTGGTATGAAGGGATGGTATGCCAGCACCACTTTTTATAGCCATGCTCAGGTACAGGCTTGAACTCACAGAACCAAATTTCTGCAATCAATTCAGCCTGTAGGAAGAGACTGCAGGCATCTACCTGCACCTGAGGTTTCCTGCCGAAAGTCAAGCAAAACGCACCACCTTCAAACCCAGACTACAGCAAAAATAGGAGAATCGACCTAAAGTGACAATGTCATAACAGATTATTTAATTCAGCCACATAACCTTACCAAAATTCCTTAAAACAGCTCTTTCCCCCCTCCTTCAAAAACTCTCCACCCCCATTACAAAGTAAAAACCAAAAGATAACACATGTTCTGAACTAATTCCTGTATAGGCTGTGATTGAAAGATTACACAGCCATGGGTGACAGACACCTGTGTGTCATTATTTTATTCTGTTTCTCTATTTCAGGACAAATTTGACAATTTAACTCACGTTCTTTCCTTTTCTTTTCCCTACTACCTAAGTGGATGTAGACAGAGTGTAATTTCCAAATCCTTCTACAATTCAGATTCCTCCTAGATCCTTTAATTCTAAAAAATGTCAGGTTTAAACCTAGAAATTAAAGCAGCAGTCCCATATGTACTGACCATTCCAAAAGGAACCTCCATTAAGTAGCATTTTCTATTACTTTAAAATGTTTTATACCATCCACACAAACAAATTTTAAAAAATTACTAAAATGACACATCTAAATGCAGGATTAAATGGTGACCATGTTGTTTAAGCATTGTCAGAAAATTCATTCCTAATCCTTATAAAAATTTTCTAGGGCAAAGTAAGATTAGGTCCACAATAGCACAGATAAGTGATGTTATATTGGCAACATGCCTAAAATTAATATCAATATTTGTTGTTGTAGCTTTGTTTTTAAGGGAAATTATGCTGATAGATTAGAATTTTTAAGCATATATTTGAAGAGAAGTCAAAATGTAAATGGTACATTTGTTTAAGAAAAATAAACAATTGCTCACTGGCAAAAATTAATGTCTTCCTAAGTGTTTCAGTGGTTTGTACAAGTAGTCATTCCCTAAGAATTTCTTAGCAGTGATATTTAAAACTTGGTAACAGGAACAGATTAACCAACTTGTTTTATAACTGATTTCAGAGTAACCTTTCTGTGGAAAAGAGCCAGCAGCAACACAACTGGATTTATTCCTCAACATTCAGTTCCAGTTCCATTCATAGGGGACTGTTTTGCCCTCCCCCAGACAGTCTCTGCCTAAAGAGAATGACAACTACACTACTGGCAAATTCATAATGCCTCTCCCATGGGAGATAACTGAACCTACCTGGGTACACTCATTAGGTTCAGCATGTTACCCAAAAATTGGCAGAAACAGCAAACACCAGAAAGTTGTGAGAATCTACATCTATTTAAAATTGTATTTGTGAGTTCCTTTGTAAGGTCTTATTTTATCTGTAAGTGCAAATCACTTTTATACTATGTTTAAGTAAAATCTGAGCCTGTAGAGAATGCAAAATTCCTTGGCATACCATGTATTTTGATATCAACTTACACTGATTTGCTGTGGTAGCGCTCTGGAGCACGACAGGCAAGAACTGGCATTATACTTCTGAACGACCCAGGACTTTGGAGAGTTGAAAAAAACATGGCATTCACCAGCCCTCAGCTCATGGCACTGATTAGTATTCACTGCCAGAGCAGAAGTTTTTGCTCATCTCACAATTCAGCTGAGAAGCGTATAAAGTGCACACAGGTTAAAGAGAGTCACCTGGGAAGCACTGCTTTGCACAGCATGAGCTTCCTGCTCTGCAAAGCTGCGTGTCACTCCCACCCAAAACTGACAGGACGCTTAAAACATTTGCAGCGTTTCCCACCTGAGATGTGGGAGCAGGCCTGAGATGCTCCAAGGACTGTTTCCAGCTGCTTCTGAACAACATTTCCTCTCTTGTGAAACTGCTGATAATCTTTAATGCACAATGTTCTGACTTTCAAAGACATGATAAAGGCAAAGAATAAAACAAAAATATGTGGGATTTTATATTCACACATAGCTCTATTCCCTACCTCTAGGATAATGCCCTGTAACGACGTATCACAATCCCTGAAGTATTTAATTGGAACAGACTCACTGGAGTGCCTTCGAATAGCACACATAGATTCTATTTCATATAAACATATATATTCACAAACTTGTACACCTCCCAAAAAAATCTTGTCTTAGTAATGCCATGAAACTACAGTAAAACAGAGAATATGAAAACACTCATATACATTGTTGTACATTTTCTGTTTGCTCCTGAACCCACTACTGCAGCATTCCTGAAGCAGATAATGTGATCTCATTAAACAAATGTTTCTTATGCATTAGGTCACAGAAGAAAATCAGGTTGGAAGGATACTTTGGGAAGTAGGAAGAGAATATGAAACTTCACCAAGATTTCTTAAGCACAAACATAGAGAGTCTCGTGTAAATGTGTAACTCTAAACCTCTCAAATTTTGAAAATCTGGCTCGTGATCCTCAAACAAGAGTACCTTTTCCTTGTTATGTCCTGAGGAGAGGACTCAATTCAAGAAATTAATAACTGCATCCATAGAGCTATTCATGTCAGTGTAATTTCCATATGCAGAATACGTCCCATATATCATCTGCAACATTAAAGCTACAGGACAACATAAATCTGCCTACAGAAAAAAATGCACACAGAGATAAGATCTGAAAAAGGTTTCCAAATTACTGGTTTAACCAGAAAACTGTGTGCTGAGATGTGGGAGCAGTCTCTGTGCTGAGAGAGAAACTGTCTTGCACAGGCTGATAGAAAAAAAGTGAGATTTGACTGCTCCATCTAGTGGCTCATTAAGCACAATTTTAATGGTTTAAGAACAGGTGGCCTTATGGGTTAAAAAGGGCCACTTCTGAAGTTTTTGTGTTCTCTGAGCAATAGAGCAAAATAAATTCTTAGAACCTAAGTATTTTAATAGCATAGCATAAAAATGTAGCAATATTTACCTACTTTTATGAACCTACCTATATTAAACTTTGATGTAATTTTATTTTGTATTTGTAGATTATTTCTATTAATTAGCTGATTTATGCTATTTAGTTAATAAACTTTATAAAAACCAGCAAAGTTTTAAAAATTGTTCTTCTGAATTTATAGCAAGTTACATTTATATTTGAGTTTACATTTTCAGTGAAAAGATACCTATGTTTTCATTAAAAGAACAAAATTAATAACAAGCCAATCACTAAAACATATACACTAACTTGTTACTACAAGAAGTAAATTTCAAAGCTCATGTCTGATTCAGAAAGTGACTTCTACTCTGCAACTGACAACTCCTAAGCAGATCTAGAGCACCCACTGAATTTTACAGGGAAAAAGAAGCATGTGCCCTGAAGTCTACACAAGTCTGTTCCATGAAAATTCTAAAAAGTACTAAGAACTTGGGTTCTCTAGAAAACTAGTCAAATAACATGACAAGTTGCTTTAAACAGAACATTTTTTCCAACAATCATTTTGAGAATAGCTAACAAGAACTGAAGCTTGTATTGCAGAGGAAAGAATTAAGAAATTGAGGACTAGGTTACAAAAACTGGAACTTTAAATTCTAGAAATTATTTGTGTACATGTTGCTGCATGTCTGAAAATATTTTGTCTTGAATTACGCTTGTGTGAGAGGTATCCAAAGAATATAAAATAGAGGGAGAGTGACTTTTTACACAGGTAGATAATGGTAGGACAAGGAGGAATAGCTTCCGACTAAAAGAGAAGAGATTTAGACTAGACATTAAAAAGAAATTCTTTACTCAGACGGTAGTGAGGCACTGGAACAGGTTTCCCAGAGAAGCTGTGGATGGCCCATCCCTTGAGGTGTTCAAAGGCAGGTTGGATGGGGCATTGAGCATCCTGGTCTAGTGGGTGGATCCCTGCCCATGGCTGATGATCTTTAAGGTCCCTTCCAACCCAAGCCATTCTAGGAATATATCCATTTTACTTATTCCTTCACCACACACAGTTCCCCCAACTAATATCATATATATTAAGCTAGGACCCGATATGCAATCAAAACTTCTATGTAATGGAATTTAAACATATCCTTAAATTCTCTGCAGATCTGCATTGAAAATTGCAAAATAATCCCATGCTAGTTATGGCCCAAATGAACCATAGAATACACATATCTCAACTTGCTCAATGGAGCAAGTTAGACTTGGTCTAATTTGCATATAAGGTACAGCAAAGCCAGAGGTCACAAAGTAAAGAATGCTGATATTTTCTTTTTTGAAATGGAAGAGGTCATGTTCACAGAGATGAAGAAAATGTAAATAGAAAATATTCTAAATAAAATGTTTTATTAGAAGTTCCCTCATGGCTTAAAAGAATGTGTAATAAAATATTTAATACTGAGGGTCTAAAAAATATGTGCATAGCATCACAGTATTTCCAAGATTTCCACTCTCTGACAAAATATCTCAAAGGCTGAAGTTGTTTAACAATTAGAAAGCTCTTCATATACAATTTTTGCAGTCAGTCAAGGGTATGTGCTGAGGAACTCATGCGTAAGAGAGAGGTATTTTTAAGACGTTAGACATGTACAAATACAGAGATTTAAAGTGCTGGAATACCTAAAAAAGTAACTAATTCAACTCTCAACATCTGGAGTAGTTGGCTATCTCCAGAGGGAGTGGCGAACTGACTAACAGCATGTTGGGCCAGCAGCATGTAAGTCCTAGCTGTCTACTGCGTGCCTTAGCCAACCAATAATCACTGCTGCATATTACACTTTGCACATTTCCTGCTTGCAGACTTTCTATTCTCACAACAAACTTATGCAGAAAAGACAAAAACACCTATCAAACTGAAAATAGAACTGTAAAACTCTGCCCTGTCCTTACGTATCTTCAAGCTGAATGGGAAGCCAAAACAAAACCCCTGCCTCCCATTGAACTAAAACCTTTGAAGTCTTTTTCTTGGACCAGAAAAGAAACATTATCAGTTATCAGAAGCATTATATTAAGGTCTTAAAAATGGGGTGGGGGTGGAGGTGGGGGTGTAAAAAATGAAAAGAGCAGAAAGGTCCAATGCACACAAATATTCTGTTGTTGTATCTTTTAGTGGTGGCTCCATCAGTAAAACAAACAAACAAACAAACAAAGTCAAAACAAAACCCCACAATGCCATTAAGAAAAGGCCCACAAAACCAAAACAACCAAAAACAAACCGAAAAGACACCAACCCAAAGGATGAAAAAGACTACCAGGTCTGAAATAAATGAAAGAAAGAGTTTCACAATGTTTTTATAAGCATAGAAGTATACATAGTATAGATACATTAATCACCTTGATACCTGATAAGAAAACCAAAAAGGCAAATAAAAGGGTAATTTAGCTGATTAGCAGCAAATTAGCATGTAGTGAAAACAGGCTCAGGGAGGCAACCTGCAGCTATCTACAAGAGAATGCAAGCATGTCAGAGGACACTAGAAAGTAACCTGACATTCTGCTGCATGCTGATAAATGGGACAAAAAGCAGTAATACGTCCTTGCATTAAATAAGCATACGAATTTATTATCATCAAGGCAAGTTGGAGTCTCAGTAATGTACTGAAATCTCACAAAATTAGGCAATGTACAATCATAAAAAGAAAATCTGGACTCCACTGAACTTGAAATTTAAACGCAAGGCAATAAAACACCAGACAAATAAATAAGGAATAAGTGGCCATAACTTATACCACTGTGTTAGCCAGCGCCCAATGGGTTGCCAGTCATACTGTGCCTTTAAAGTAATCCCTGGAACAGCTGTGCCTTGGTTCAGCTAGCACTCTTTGTTTACTACTAGGCAGGACACAGGCCAAGAATAAACCCTAACAGACAGCTTCCATGCACCCTTCTCTTGAGGAATTCAAGAATGTGCCGCAATTCATTTCTTGGCCAAAAAAGTCAAAGAATGGTTCTCTAATTTACTAACCAGTAAATATCACCAATGAGATGGGCATATTTGAAACCATAACACATGTTGTGCTTGGTATCACAGGTGAAATGGAGATAAGAATCAGTTTAAGAGATTACAAAGTGTAGGTGGGGAGTCCCTGATTTTGAAGCTCACATGTTGCCCAGGAGAAAGAAAGAACGAAGAAATCAGAAGAATGCAAAAACACATGAGCAAATATGGGAAAACAATTTTCAGAGGGACATTCAAAATGGACAGGAACAGGATGAAACCATGCATATTTATTCAAAGGAAACACAGACATCTCATAATTATTAACCTTCTTTCTGACACAATCAAGTTTTTCCCATGCCATGGTGGTGTTTGAAAACCACTGCTCAGCAGCTAAAATTAGGGCAAGCTTTCCAAAAGCTTTTTCATCTCCCTCTTAGACCCTTAAAAAGTGCTCCATGACCCAGAGCTCACACTCACATTCTCATGCCTGCTACCTCCAATGGTTTCTGTATGGAAAAAACTGACTGCTGAATGTTCTTGAGAACTGATCTTTCATGGAGAAGCCTATAGAGCTCTTGCGTTTCTCTACAAGTTCAAACACTCTCATAGCTCCTGAAAATAAAAGTACCCTGTTGTCAAAGATTAAATGTTTTTGATCATAAGACTCCAATCCATGCATGCTTTAGTATCTGCCCTTCTGTAATTAAAATAATCATCTTACTACTGGAAAGATTACTATCAGGACAAATTTGGAGCTATTTCATGAATTAGATGTGCAGAAGAAAGGTAAGCAACAAAGAACAATGAATAAAATCATGAACTTGTGAAAAATCAAGCAACCCAGGGCAGGTTAAAGACTTTTGTACTGGAAATGGCTTACAGGCTGGCAAAAAAAGAACAAGGTACAGATAGGGGTACTGTGAATTTAGTCCCAGATGTTCCCAGCTTAGCTCAGATCCTGCCACAGGAACAGCAGCAGCATTTCTAACATAGAGCAATCTCAGTGCACGTTCTGAAGAAACTGGTTTCTATTCTCAAGAATCCTCCATTTCAACTGACTAAGAAATTATGATTACAGTTTTCCTTAACTTTGCTTATCTGTCCTCAGGGTTAACATGGTTGCTGGCAGCAAGCTTCAACCTTCCTAGCATCAACTCCAGGGGAAGAGAGGAGCACTCACTCAACCTCTCTCCCTCCAGCCACTTCCTTCCGTTTTCTTTTTTTCTCCCTGCTTCTTTCCCAAACTATTCAACCACAATCCATCCCACCTTTCCTGATTTATCATGTCTTACAGACCTTGGTGACACTTCGTTGTTTCCTCTGAACTCCCTGCAGCATGCTCGTAACCTTCTTAAGGTAAACTAGAAAAAGTGCTGTATTAGGATTTTAGAGAAAAATTCAGCCGCATATCTTCCATGACATCCTCATTTATATGGTTACATTTCTTTCTGAAATGCAGAGTATCTTGGCAATAATTTGACCTTTTCTCCACTCATGTTCAGCTTATCTTATTTGTATATGCGTGTACTTTAAATAATTTCATATACACAAAACAGATTTCTTACTGCCCAACTCCAATTTAACAAGCATTTATTTACAGCTCCACAAGCATTGTAAATAATTTCAGCTGCTCAAAAGCACTGAATACTGATAGCATTGAGCAATGTTAGCAATGAAAAAAATTCTGAAACTAGAGTAATTTTAAATTATATTTTCATTAAAATCTGAATCAGATGTAGATCTGAATTACTGCACAAGGACAAGAAGATAAATTTGAACTAATTCCTCAAAACTAACAATCTTCCTAGGAAGGGCATTTTATTTCACACTAAGTTAAATCTCAGCCACACTTTTAAACAAATTCTGCCCCAGTTTTAAAACTCCATGCCCAACTCTCCACACAAACAGATGTTAAAATATGCTAGCAGATGTTACAGTACAATTTGACTTGCCTACTCCAGATTGAAAATACCTCAGACAAAAAGTTTAAGTAAAATCATTTAAAACCAGCCTCCTCTTCTCCATAGCCTTTTTCTGATGTTTTCTTTTGGTCCCTTTGCGGGCCCTACTGCACATGTGTGGTTTCTCTCTTAGCCCCCAAGCTACCGTCCTTGTCAACAATGCTTACAGAGCTTGGAATAAATCACTGGGGCAAGGATATAATTTATTCTCTCCTTCCCCTGGGAGCACCCCTAAGCACAAGCACCCAAAAAGACTCTTGAAACACCAGAAAAGAACAGAGGAAAGGGCCAGATCCTTTCCTCCTGGGGCTGAGCCAGCACTGACACATTTGTTGGCAAACCACAGCATCCCTTTCTACTCCTGACCTCCATGTCCTCTCCTCCTGCTCACAGCCCGCCTGCCCCACACCTGGGCATAAACCAAGAAAACAGCAAGATCCCTGCCTGTAACATTTTCTAACCCAAAATTAACCTCGTAAGAATGAAATTAAATTAAATTAAATTGAGTTGCCCTGCTCCTCACAGCACCGTGAGAAAGGCATTATGAATGAAACAATCACATCTTCACTGAAAGAAACCAGAAAGTCATTTCAGGAGTTTGTTTTTCAAACAAGGCGCCAGTTTTATCATGCTCTCCTCACTCCTAAATAAATCCATTAGCAAGTATACAGAGTGAGTTTTACTTAGGTTTTCGATATTTTAATAGCAATTTGTGATTATTAGTCATAACTTCAAGCCTAAAGAGTGTGAACAAAATACACATTTTGGCAAATATGAACAGTAAGTATGCAAAATGTAAAATCACTAGCACATTTATTTACATAAAAGTACTGGAGCAGTACCTCCTCAACATTGGTCCAATTTCCAACATTACTTTAACTTCCAATTTCCAAGGTTGCATGACAAAATCCTGGAATATCTCTTGTATCCATCAATGGATAAAATAAGTTTTGTACAACCTCATCTGGACACAAATCTACAAATTCTTATTTTTCAACTTCAAAGAAAATACTTTTTTTCAAACTTCTGCCAAATACAATTTGCATTCTTCACTGGATGGCAGCAGGCAGAAACTGTTAGTCTTAAAATGATGTCTGGATTTAATTTTTAATAGTCTGGTTTATGTTATTCTCGCTTGTCTTTGAAGCAAGTATGAATGCAATTCATGCCTTCTATGAGGACTCCTTTTGCCTTGCCAGGACTTCACTGGAAACTCAGTCCACCTATTGTTCAGCTATTAGAGATTTCAGAAAAAGGAGTCCTACGGACTCTGTTAATAACAGAATGAAAATGAGTATCAGCAATCAGTAGCGTCCTGTAAAAGGTGAAGATAGTTTAATAAGAAATTTGAGATGACACTCATCATAATTTTTTTGGACACTGCAGAAGTCCTCTTTCTCTAGATTTACTCCAACATGGAAACAATTTGACATAAATCTTTGGATCCTCCACCAAAGAAGTAAAATCCCAGAGGATTGCAAAAGACATTTATTTTTTGGAAAGAAAGTATCTCCCAGTGTTTCTGCATAATTTTTAAAAATTATTTTGAAGAAATACATATTAAATGGTTACAGTGAATAGCAGGGGATGTACTAGCTAAATTAGGTTGCTGTTTTTGTAGGCTTTTTGGGCTCAGAAGACAGGGTAATGCAATACTAATCTGTTTCTAGGAAATGCAAATGTTAAAAAATAACATTTGCACAGTATCGACTTTATATGATATTTTTGGCTATTGATTTTCAATACAGTCTTATCTGCTTTACCTACACTGTATCTTTCTATGGGGCATCATTTGCTTTTAACCATCTCTGTATGCTGTTTCTCATAGAAACTTTTATTTGTTCAACATAAAACTGAAAAGAGTACATCTTTATTACTTAGTTGCAGATCATTTCATATTGGCACTCACCAAAAGCAAACATTAATTTTAAGATCTTGGGGGGTTTAATAGGGCCATTCAAAGTTTCTAGCTCCATCTATATTACTTTGGCACCAGGTTTCTGACTGGGCTGACATTTAGATAAGAGAGGATGGATTCCAGACCCTCCTGGGCTTATAAAGTAAAGCACTATAACTTTGAACCTGTGCAGTATCTCTCCCAAGTTACAAGCAAAGAACTGAAGAAATTCTGGTGAAACTCTGCTTGTAATAATACCACTAAATTGCAAAGAATGGGATTACGACCAGGGTTATAATAGCAGCACTTTTAAATTATTTATATATGTATTTCTTTAAAACTACATCGTTTTACTGTAGCATATATTCTTTCAGAGTATTGGGGAATTTCTAAAATACATCCTTAGGTAATAAAATTTCCTGCCTTTCCGTCTATTTTTATGAAATACTCTGGAGTATTTCAAGTACTAATGAAAATGTAACTGTAAAAATAATTGGATACTTTACTATAAAAAATGCTTCCACTTTCTCATTTGTATTCATGTTTCCGAACTCTTTTTTATGGGCTATACACCCCCATCTACAAAGGCTTTCCATTTACAATCCTTGTTATGGAAAAGAAAAGTCACATAAAAAATCAGGCAAAAAAATATTAATGGCTAAATATCACAGCTATTAAATTAATAAATATACCTCTGTAATGAATGCATTGAATACCCCTCCACACACACACACCCCCACACCCCCCACCCCATACACATATATACACATATACACACACACATATTTATGCTGACAATTAGATACAAAGTCTCAAGGAATACTCAACAATGTAAATCACACATGTGGAGGTCAGTGGTCAGACAGGTCCTTAACATACTCCTATTAATATTAATATTATTCAAATATTAATTTGAATTCAAATACAGTGAGGTAGTGCTCTGATATGATACAAACCAAGGTCTCCACCATGTAAAGGGGGAGCCTAAACATGTATCTCAGAGGTAACCAAGAACTTGATTCCGTCATTGAGAACATAAGCCTTTAGCAACATCTGAAATTCTCTGGAATTCACAACACTAAAGGAAAAAACCATCCAACCCTTAATGTTTTAACAATACATTGGGAAATTGGTCAAAAGCCAAGGTCAGTGTCACAAACCTGAAAGCAGCTACTGAAAGATTTTACTTACGAAAGACTATTATAACACAAACTATATCAACCTATTGATATCAGTATCAGTAACTTTCAGCCTGGACTTGACTTTCACAACAACAACCTTTCAGTTTATAAGAATAACCTACACTGATTATGGGAAATTCTTTCTACTTCATAAGCAACCTCATACTGATAAACATAATGAAAGCAAAAGACAAAGATGGAAAATGCTATATTGGACTTCTCCTACCAACAGATGGAGTCAGGGAAAATTACACAAATCCAAACGTCAGCTTAAAACATTGCCACAATGGGAAAGTGACATGTTGTCTTAGAAAGACAGAATAGTTGAGACTGGAAGGGCCCTCTGTAAGTCCCTAGTTCAAACACCCTTCCTCAAAAGCTGTGTCAGCAGAGCAGATTGCTCAGGGCCTTCTCCATTTGGGTTTTGAGCACCTCCAAGGATGGAGACTGTACCAATCTCTGTGCAATATATTCCAGTATTTGACAGAATTCGGTAAAATAAATGAGAGCTTTTTATGTTTTACTGGAATCTGAAATAAAATTTCAGAGTATGATCACCTCCTTAAAAGTGAGCAGAAAAGCAAGTTTCCATATTTTCAATGGAAAAGCCCATGCTTAGAAAGTTAAACAAGCAGCTATTCAGATGGGGTAGGAGAGAAATCTGCTATCTTTGCTATGTATACCTGGAGGTTTAGGGAATGCTAGGAGACCACAACATCAGATAAAGACAGACAGACAGGTTAGCATATATGAATCACAAACATGTCAGGAAACAGTGCCAGGAACTAAAAGGCAATGCAGACAAGCCTGTGGCATTTTCAGTATGAATACCAGCAGGAAACTTTCAAGGTACAAACACAGATAGTTAAACTAAGGAGCTAAAAGCTACTTACAAAGACACAAAAAGCTTTCAGCTCACTGTAGTGTCACTTAAAGACAATGCAGAGTTAAGACTGTTGCTAAGTTCTACCACAGTCTTTTCTGACAATGCTTATTTTATCTGTTCACCATTCCTGAATTTGATTAACTTCTTCAGCCAGAAGAAAGGCTTTGTTTAAAAGCACACAGCGTACTACAACTTACTCCCTGCTGCTGAGTGTTACCATCAACAGATGAAGACAAACTGAAATAACAGATTTTAAACACACTTCTTAGCTCGCAAGGAAAGTCATCTAGACTACAACTTTGTCAATTCATATTTCTTTTCTACATAACACTCCCTTTGCCCTATATCTTGTCCTTAGTAACAATGAACTCTGGCAGATTTTTGATATTTTATTAAACGTAGTAAAAATTTGCATATCTTATGATGCTTTATAATGGTCTCCTCTGATTTTTATGGAACTCACTTTTTATTTCAATCCATCCACAGAAAACTGTTCTACATACAGACAAAAGAATGAAGTAATGACCAAAGGAGTACAGATATCATCAAGAGAGTAAACTAGAACCCTTAAATTCTGTCACTTCCATGTGAAAGAGGGCAGAGAATGAAAAGGACACTCATCAGCTGATGCTACCTGCAACCACCTCATCTAAGAATGCAAAAGGAAACATAGTAAAGCAAATGTAATCAGGTATAAGACACTTCTCAGTTGGCAAAAAAAGAAAGGCAAGGGGAAATAAGTGTATGATTAAAAAGAGGCAAAAGAGAGAGAAAAATACAGATTTTTTTTTCCCCAAATCATGGCCATGTGCATAATATACAGAAAAGTCCTTACCTTTTTCACTGACACTTTCACTTTCTATCTCCACATCTTCACAGCTAGTATATTCTGGTGTTGATGCCCCTTCTTCCTCTGAGCTACTAACTGACATCTGCCTTTTCTTTCCGCCTCTTTTTGCTCTATGAGGCTTTGGAGGGGATGGCCGCACTGATTCCGACTGGTCAGAGCTAAGGGAATCATTCCTTAGCATGGTCTCCATTTTCTCCCGCTTTGCTTTTCGCATGAGAATAGCAGAGCTAGGATCAAGGCGGCTCTGTTTTATAAAGGAATCGTGGTTCTTGTATTCTACGTGTTCTATAGGAACTGGACTATGCCTGGGAGTTGGTGGGCTATGATTAGTTAATTGTTTAGAAACAGAAATTCTTACATCACCTGTTCTGTCTATAGAGTACGACCTCTGAGTTTCCACAAGAGATTTTCTGTCCTGAGTTCCCTGTAATTGTGAGCGTTTTCCTAATTTATTCTCAGGTACCTCCGCTTCCTCCATTTCTGTGTGTGGCAAAGCTACATCACTGTGTCTTCTCTCGTGTCGTGCTTTAGAAACTTTGGCGTGCATGCGCATCTGCTGCTCCTCAGGGTGCGGTTTTACAGGATATCTTGCCAGATTGGGGTCACTCCTGTAACGGGTATGATATTCATCTTCCTTCCTTTGCTTTTCATCATCAGGCACTTGGCCTTCCTCAAGTTTCTCTGGCAAGTCTGGGTAATCCTGTGACTTGCCTTTCTCCAGCCTTCTACCTTCATGCCGCTCTTTACGCTCCCTGTCGTCTGTTGGTCCTTCTTTCTGAAGTGAGGATTTTGGCACACGCTTACGCTCACTCTTTGCACCTTTGCCATTCTGGTCAGAAACCAATACTGCCTTCTTCCTACAATGAAAAGGAGTACAGTAATATTAAGAATTGAATGGAAAATAGAAACACTTGCATACCATTATGGAAAATAAATTCTAAACCAGGATAAGCTATGGCAAAACAAGAAAGTGCTGAATCCATTAACATGAATTAACTCTATTAATCCTTCCATCTTAATTTGATTTTCCAACAGCAAACAACTTCCAGAGTCCACAAAAACATAAATAATGAATGGTCCAATCAGTAAGTAAAATCAAAAACAATATTAACATGGAGAAAGAGAGATAATTTACCCATGTAAGTAGGAAGACTCAGAGTTGTCTTTGTAGTAACTGCATCTTTATGACAGTACTGGAGTATGTTCTCCATTTTTCTGGCAGCAGTCATGAGAGTTACAGACTAACCACACAATTCACTTTAAGTGCCCTGACAGCATAGATATAAATACCACCAAATGGAGTATCTACCATGATAATATTACAGAAAGAAGTGACATAGATATTAAAAGAAATGCACAAGATAATATATCCAGAAATAATATTTAAACTAGTTTGATTTATCTTATTAAAACTCTAAAAAGAAGTGCCCATTTCATAAGCATATAAAGGAAAGCAAATTGATTCCTTGAGATAAATTAATGGTATTCCTTTCTCTAGTAATAAAAGAAGATGAAAAGTTTTTTCCTCTATGCAGACAAAGCACAAAACAGTAAATAATGAGGCTGCACGAAAATTTTTTTCTTTTCTCTTTCATATTTTGCTTTGGGAAAATAAGCAAGCTGAAGAATCTTAACATTCCCTTATGCTGGATATCTTTATTTCTGTCATTCCAGTTGCCCTTTCATTTAGCAGTTCACCTATTAATCCATTGATTTTGAAGAAGGATGAATACAGCTATCCAGTGTACTTGAGATGAATGCACACCGGGACAAATTCACTAGGACTTTGTTTTGTGGCACTGAATCCTCCCTTCCACAACTGACACATCTTTGGATTACGTATCAAAGACCCTCACAGAGTGTCTGACAGAACAAAGTTGGACATCATCCACATTAAGCTCCCTTCTCTTTTTTCCCCCGTCTCTTGTTCCTCCTGAGTTTCTGGCAATAAATGGAAACTGAGCTTACCATAGATGGTCGTCAATCAGAACACTTGGAATTAATTTGAAACTCTCAATGACAAGTCAAGAACACTAATTTTGTATAATTAATATGAACATCTCACTTTTGGACAGCAAAGCAGAAATATAAAGTGTTTTGCCGCCCTAGAAATGACAACTGGTCTGGGGGCCTTCCCTGTGTCAGAAGACAAAAATCAACAGAATTAGGGGAGGGCATCATATGTTCATTTACACCATACATATACATAACACTAACCTGAATTTGATACAGTTAAACCCAGACAGATCTCACCCACACAGTAAGTTACTAGCCTCTGCTCATCATCCATTTTCAGCTCCAATAGCTAGGGGAAAAAATCATCAACCATTCTGGCCAGAATCTGGAGAATCTTCTATGGCAGACTCTTGTTTTGTTGCCACAGGCTCCCTCCTCAACTGCTCTGCCATCTGCCAGGCAGCAGCCAAAAGAACAGCAACTGTTTCATCACATTAGCCTCTCTTGATTTGCTAGTCCTCAACCCATTTATCATACAGAATGCAGCTCAGGAATTAACTCCTTTACTCACTTAAAATAAAATAGTTTGCTTCTGGTTGCTTTATTCTTGCAAACAACTTGCTCTGAATTCAAGATGGTACTATTGCTATTCTACAGCCATGTTAACTGCACACATGTAAATGAGGTTTTCTAATCGTATTATTTTAACAATAAAATCGGAAATAGCATTGATAAAGAGATAACACATAAGGTTATATGAAAGAATTCCACAGGGTGTGTTTTCTGATTGCTTAGGTGTGGATTTTTCAGGCGAGTGTTGCTTTAAAAATTCGAGTAAAGCTAAAGGCTTGGTCTTTGTTTAATAACTTTAAAATACCAGTCAAATTTATAATTTCAAAGTAAACTAAAATTCTGTATTAAAAGTGTACACCAAAATGCATTGAAGTATATGGAAATATCCATAAAATAATTTTTTTTCCTCATTTTTGTTGCACAGACCAAAACAGACAAAGTATTTGCTAGCAAAAATTTATCCTTCCCTGGTCAGTACATCAATTTACTCTTTGTTTTTGCGCAGTAGCAAACATAAAGAAGGCCCAGCTGAACTAGCATTTATAACTGTAGGCGCTTTAGACAGAAATCATTACCTCTCTTTTGGAGGTTCACTTCTAGACCTTGAAGCTTGCTTTTGGTCCGGGCCCATAGCCGGCTGTGACACTTCTGCTCCTTTCCTACGGTCAGGCTGCACGCTGGAAGAAGAGATTTCCTGTGATGAGGCAGCTGCTGTACTTAAGGGAGTCTGTGACCTCGATCTCTCTTGAAGTCTTGCTTTCTTTTCTCTCGGTGCATCCGAGCTTGCGCCAGTCGCCGTATCACTCAGCGTTCCGTCCTGACTGGGTGAGGGCTGTGGTCCGCTTCCAAAAAACCACGCTCCAGATTTCGTTAGGATTTCTTGTTGCTTTCGACATAAATTGCATACCCACATAACCTAGTTGAAGACAACAAGAAGAGTCAGTGCAGCCACCTCCCAGCGCCCGGAATGCATGCTCACTACCGCAGAGCAGGTACGACCTCTCGCCCTCTGAACTAGTGAGGCTGGAGCTCATGACAGGACCCAGAACATGCTTCTCCACTGGCTAGAGCCAAGCATCCTACAGGCACATGCTATGCGAGCTTCTCCAAAATGTGTTGTCAATATACATCGGTCCTACCTGTGGCAATCCTCCCTCAGCCCAGCCCTACTCCTCCTCTGAACACACACCGACAACATGACCAGTGCTTGTTGGGGGGGTGATGCAGCGGGGGTGGGTTGGGTTGTTTTCACTGCTGTGGAGTGCTGTCAGGACAGACAAGCCCAGCAAACTGCAAACAGGACTTGTAGCTCAGGGGGCAATGTCCTGCCCAGCTGACTCCCAACTTCCGTGGTCACAGAAAACTGGCACAGTATTTCCTTGTAATTAAATTTTCTCACATTAAATAACTCAGCATTATCCTGCAAATAAATCCGGCATGTACTGTGCAGGATTTTAGCTAGACCTACAGCAGCTACTTATCAGAGGTGTAAAGTAAAACCTAAAGAAATCTACTAACAGAAAACTAAATACACCAATGAAAAGAATGCAAAAGTACCGTAGTTTGTACTACTTGGAAATTATCATCATTATCTCTTTGAGTTATAGCTGCAAATAATAAATAAACAAACATGTGTCCCTGTAAATCACAATTGAGCTGTGTCCATAGACTGTGGAGCTTAGGATTTTTTTTAAAAATTGGGGGTTTTAATTCCTTACACACAGATATACAGGAGCACACACATTAAAGCAAGACTCTATGTTTCAAGCCTGTATACTGTAAAGACAGTCTTAGGTACAGGAGCAACTCACCAGAGGTAAATAAATGGTTAATCAAGACTAAAGAATGTGAAAATTTAAGAAAAAATTGAGACAAAGTAAAAACCAGTTTTCAGAAGGAAGAAAAGATAGGCAAAATGCATGAAGGATACAGAAGAGAGAGGATTTTTGCCAGAAATAAAAATAGAGATAAGAGGAAACAAAGCTGATTATTATTAAGGAAAATGGTAATGAAAATCTCTTAATTTAATATGGAAAGTAATGGGTAAAATTGTAATGAGGCTAAGAAGGATGACAAAAGTTGGAAGGAAAAATATGCTTAAATTATTTTGTGTAAACACATGAATGATGCAACAGTCACAAAATTATACAGCGCTTAAAATTAAAAAGAAGAGGAAAAAAACACTTCATGGAAATTGAAACAGGCCAAAGTTCTGGTACTGAGCTCTTTTACTCTCTGGCCTATGGAGGAAGTGCATGGCTTACAAGGCATGATGAAAACTTTAGGCATTTTATATATTTAAAATAATTAAGATTTATTTAAAATACCCTAGAACAGACTATCTTTTAAGGTCTGAAAACTACATCAGAACTTCCAAAAGCATTTCTGCATTGTTTGACCAAATCACACAGAGAATATATCCAACTCTTTACCCTCTGACCTTTATGAAAAGATCACTGTTATACTTCTTCTATTTAAGAAGGATAATAAAGTATCTACTAATATATTAATTTTAAAAACCCCAACCTTAATCAAAAGCTACAATTATTCCAACAGGGGCATAAACGTATACCATGATGAAAATAACACTCAGAAGGATAATAGAAACAGCAACTTTGACAAAGATAAATGCTAGACCTTTAACAAACAAAAAAAGCCCTTGATTCCAAATAGTCTAATTTATTCCCTCCAGTACACCTCACAAACCAGCAATTCAGTTTATTATACTATCTGTTCTAAATAGAACAGACTTTTAATCTATCATATTATTATTACAGGTATTCAAAAAACCCAGCAAGGCTAAAAGGAAAAAAAGCTACATTTTAAAATGCTTTTATAGGATCTGCCACAACTGTTAGCTCATTAGACAGCAAGAGTGCGCATGCAAATGTGTCTGTGTATAAAATCTATGTCAGTGCTATAAACCAAAGTCAGTGACAGAAAATGTCATTACCTGTATTTTATCAGTTTCCAAGAAAAGTTGAAAAAAGTGTTAATAAAAAAATTTATCGACTAGAGTTTGTTTAAAAGAATAAGGAATACTAAACCAAAATTAAATTATCCTAATTAAATTACATACATGTGTATGTCTGCAAGCCCAGTAACATACTTCCTTTAAAACTTAATGTATTCAATAATTTAAAATATGTCTAAATTGTGCAATAAACTGCAAGAAAATACTGTTAATTTACATAATCACCTTTGATACTGTAATTAATTTTATGCAAAATATTACAAGATACAAACAAATAAGAATAGCTAATGCACAAATAGACACCGAAAAATACAGAATACTGAAAGAAGAAATACTAGACAAGTAAATACAAACCCATTTTCTTACAGCTATTTTTAAACTCTGCATCTTGGACACAATACGTACCAATCACCATAGATTACACATGTAGAAAATCTGTATTATACTCACACAGAAGCTATACTACCATCCCTGTTTAGGAATCTCTTCAGGAATTAAAAACTGCTACCGTTGCCTTGAGATATATTCGGTCCAAAAGGAAAAATAACAAAAGCTTTTCTTTAAGAGGAAAAAATATCAAAAATTGAGGTGACAGAAGAGCTTCAGTGACAAAACTGTATATTGAAAAACATTTTTAGAGAAGTATGTGGAGCAAGCAATTTAGCAGCATGCAGGAATTATATCCTGATTGAATATACTGGGATGTGGTCCAAACTAATCTAAACTAAAGCAGGTCTGTGTAATAACTTATCTTAACAATCCACAGATGTTAGGCAACCAAACAAATGCTCTGATGAAGGATTACTGTTCTCTAATGTGGCTTCTGGACCTCCACGCGATGCATCAGTAAAATGAAGAGTGTTAGATAATTTTACTCTGGCCTGTCACTTCAAAAATAGTTTCTGTTTACTCTCCTCTGGACAGTGAGCTCTGATGCAGTGCTACATTAAGTCATTCAAGACATCCAGAGTCTGGTTTTTGTTTCTGGGTTTGTTTCTGGTTTATTGCATCCTTGCACATGTCAATGCAATTTCACACACGAAGCTATTAAAGAGAACCAGTGAAAGGGTGTTCTTCATTCAAAGGGTTGATATGCATGGCTCTGGAAAAAGGTGCATTTTCACAGCATAGCAAAGGGGTCTGGACTTTACCGCTACATAACAAAAAAAAACCAGTGGCACACACAGGACTCAGCACAGGTGGGTCAACAGTTCCCACACAAATTCATGTGGAAACTTCACAGGCTGCGTGAAAACATGCTAGAAGGATCCCATGCTTGCCTTCATGTGGAACACAGAGTATTTCATTCACAGAAAAAATATTCCTTAAACTTACTCTTACGGGTACTGTTGAATGTGATCCACAATGAGGAGGAACAGAATTCCTGTACTAACACAACATGAAATTCCAACTTGAAAGAGCCCATAGTAAGTAATATATTTAACTATACACACAGAAAAAGCATTTTCAGTTACAAAAATAAGAACATATTCTACATAATTACATATTTCAAACCTGCATTTTAGAATGCAGAAAAAAGGCTTTTTTCAAATTCAAATTTGGAAACTACTACACATGCACTGGGAAGTAAAGTCACATTGCGGGGGGCACAGAAGTTATACCAAATTTCTGTGACACATGCCAGGCAAAGCTCAGACTGAGGTCAGAGCAAGTTCCCCAAATCCTTCACCCAAGCCCGGATTCTGAGGAGGGTCCATAAGGAGCACACTCCTTCATGCTTCCTGAGTTTAGAAATTGCAATCCCACAGTTAGGCTGACTCCCATGCATCCTGCTTCATCCCTATGAAGCAAATTAGGTAACAAGTGTGCCAACAGAGCAGGCCACAAGCTATTCTTTACTGAACCTTCACACTATCTTAATTACTTCCCTTCTGAAGGATGTACACACATTTTTTCAGGTTATTGATTTAATTTACATTCCTTCTACGCACTTTTGGAAGACACTAGATATTTCAACGAGAACTAATTAGGCAGACCCTTTTCACTGCCTGAGGCACCATTAACTTCAGCAGAGCTCTGCCACCACCCTACAAGTCATCTCTTGAAAGTCAAAGGGAAGAAATGATAACAATTAGCTCTTACAAAACTTTCATTCACAAAATTAAGTTAGATTATGTATCACTTAATGTTTCTGAGATAACATACAAACATGCAGCAAACCGTGAAATTATTATATAGCATTGCATTTATCTCTTTTGCTATATCAAAATGATTTCTGTAATAAAATCCTAG
Source organism: Pachycephala philippinensis (assembly GCA_013397055.1). Taxonomy (NCBI): domain Eukaryota; kingdom Metazoa; phylum Chordata; class Aves; order Passeriformes; genus Pachycephala; species Pachycephala philippinensis. Next base: position 1,121,259 of record VWZT01004477.1, on the reverse strand, counting down.
ATAAAGTGTTGCAATCACTTCACTCCAATAAATATAAATAACTGAAACTGAAAATCTACTTGAATACTTACATTACCCCAAAATCTTAATAAGTAAACAACTCTGCCTTTCTAATGAAAGTGTGCTTGTGAGTCCAAGTTTCCATTAAATATATTTTCCAAAATGTACAGACAGCTGGGTTCATCCAATAGCTCCTGCTTTGCAAAAGGGAAGGTCTTCTCCCCAACTCCCTCTTTTCTTGTTCTCCTTTCTTCCTATCTGGGTTTGTTCTCTCCCTTTCTTGCTCACAGGAAGGTTCCCTGTGCCATATACTCTCTTGTATACTGTTCCTTGACTGTCAGGTTCTCCCAGGAGCCACTTGTACTTAAAAACATAACAGAAACATATCTTTATTTTCTTAAACAGGTTTCATTCTCTGTCACATCTGTTTTTTTCCATGGAGGGAATGATGAGCAGTGAAATCATGTGACCACAAACAGAGGCAAATGGGGATAAGGGTATGTTTTGCCTACAGCACTGTCTCACCATCTCCCATTAAACTACATCTTGAAATGACACACTAGACTTGCACAGAAACATTTTTGAGCACTGAAGCCAAATGACACAAAATAGTCTGTATCTGTGCTAGGATCTCTGCTCTACTTCAAAGCTAGGTGACTCCATACAAGTTGCTTCCTGGAGGTACACCACAGAACACCCCAACTCCTCAACTCCCAGGAAAAATTGATGAGAAAGTAGTACAGGCAGAAGACCAAGAGTGTGCCCAGCAGCCTTGTGTCAGTTTATTAACACTGATACTCTAAAACCTAGGAATAGCCCCAGATTACATTTAACTTGTTAGTAAAGAAGTAGCCTAGGAGTCTAGGTTCTGATATTTCTAAGGCCTCTCCTCTAGACTGAAGTGTTCAATAGGACCATGCAATTCTCTGCTGCCCACCTCTCCAATCAGGGAGAGGACCACTTTGCCTATGCTGATGGTCATCAGACATACAGGGCTCAGCCATTTCAGGACAGTGACATTAAAGCCATTTCAGTACTCTCCGTTCTTCCATTCCTGTGCAGAGCAGATTTTCTTCAGAACTTAGGTTTTCAGTTAGATATTTTTATCCCAGTTTGGCAAGAAAAGGAAGATTTTGCAGACAGCTGATTGGGTTCTTCCCCCTTTTCTGCCCACACCCTACAATAATGTGTTACCCACTGGACAAATGCAATACAATTTTGCACAGGCATGGAAGTTTTCAAGTGATTATATTCTTAAAAGTTACAAGAAACATGCAGTTCTATAAAAGCCCTATAAATATTTCATTAGTGCAATCTTTCTTGGCGTCACAGAATCGACACAGCAATTCAACCAGAAGACATGTTCATAGCAAATGAGGCTGTACTGCTCACAAAAGTACCTGTCACCTTAAAGCCTGTGGTGCCATTTACAAGCTTGACTGAGAACTTCCAGGAGGGATCTTCAGACGTCTGCCTTACCAGAATTTTCCACTTGAACAGGAGACTGCCCTTCCTACTCTTTTTCTGCATGCCTTTCAGTTAACTGAGATGTTACACTTTCCAATGAGATTCTATGTGTAGAAATAAGGATTCAAGTAAGATGCCTGAATTGTTTCTGTCTACACAGAAATGACTATAGGCATGTCAGGTAGTTAGGTTTCCAGCCAAAGAGAGCCCACTCACTTTCAAGTAGAAACAGTGAAATAAAATAAAATCCTGTCTAATGATAGATTAGTTCCTTTAGCAGTAAGTCAGCACATCCCATCTCGCTGCCCCAGGAGTTAGGTCCCATGTGCCAGCCATATGTCTGTGTCTTATGTACATAGGGCATCAAAAATGGCATCAGATGCCTACTTTTAGGCAACTGAGCACACAGTTCATGTACTGGTCCTAATCACATTCCTGGCCTAGGTTTCTAAACCCACAACTACAAACTGCCTATAGGAGGCAGCAAAGATGCAGTGGAGCAGTGTTTCAACAACACTCCACATGCAGTGGAGTTAAGATCAAAAGGGAATTTTGTGCTAGTTTTGTTAGTAAGTTTTACTACTCATTTTAAGATTTAAAAAAAAAAGAAAAAACACCTGACTTTTTTCACATGCCCTTCTGCCAAAATCTCTCAGCTACTGCTGCCAATCTCTCAGAAAGCTGCTGACAACTTACACAAAAATTAAACATTAATTAGAATATCCTGCAGCAAACTGAGTGTTGGAAGTTAGACACTTAGGCAACTATAAAGTAACAACATGAAATATAATCTCTAAAACAGCACACAGCCAGGTTCCAGACACTATCACAATGTACTTCTCTGAGAATATCTTTGGAGTTCAAGGAAGAAAGCAAAATCACTAGCAGTGAAGGCAGTAGTTGTGTCTAAAAATTCACACCAGCACATTTACATACAGTAATTTAAATATTCTTCCCCTGCAAGTTCTTTTCTAAATCTGCTACACAAACAAACTAGTTAATACACCGTACTAAAAAAACACCACAAAACCTGCATTGTCATAGTTACAGCTGTGATCTTCTAAAGCAAGACTATAGCTTTCGTCTCACTCCTCATAGAATAGCTTCTTTTTCAACTTTATTTCCCTTTCCTGAATTTCCTTCAGTTTCTTCTGATAACATAGTAGCCATGAATTGCTAGTCACATTTTCTGTAACATCAATCTCCATTTTTCATAGATCATTAAGTTACCCTAGAAATTATTATCTCACAGATAATTTTTGTGTATTCGTCTAACCTTCTTAAAAAAAACCTAAAAAGTTTTGTATATCTATTTCAACATTTGGCTGTCTTGATAAGCCACAGAAGCTGTACTCCTCTTAATCACTTCATGGTTTCCATAGTTACAGATACACACAGAACTTAAATTTGCATTACAGAAATCTAACAAAATAAGGTAAACGGCATGAAACAGCTTTACAGTCAGGACTGACATAAAGTTTTAGCTGCTATTCATAAAACAGAGACAACTCGCCAGAAGCTTTTCCCTCCACTTATCCACTTATATATTTACAAATCACAGTAAAAATATGGAAATGCTCAAAACAAGACTGTCTTTAATCGTGGATGGGAATGTTCATCATTTCTGTGGGAGCTTGCACTACAACACCATTATTTATCTTTTATACTCTTCTTTTACATATTTTATATATATAATTGTTTATAAAAAAGCTCATGGAAAGGAAAGTGAGCTGGTCAACTAGTGCAGATCACAGGGGAATTGACAGGCATGAAATAAATTTTGATTTTGTGTTCTTAAACATACACAAAAAAGTATTAAAAATAGTGTTATGGACTCTACATCTTTGGAGACATTCAAAACCCAAAAGGACATAGTCCTGGCAACCTGATCTACTTGGACCTGCTCTAAGCAAGGATTTGGACTTGATGATCTCCAGAGGTGCCTTCAAACATCAAGAACGCTGTGATTTTCTCAAGACTAAAGCACTGAGAAATAGCCTTATTGTTCTTCAGCTATGTTACATACTTTACTGCTAGAAGGTCTATCTCTTTTTTGTCTCACTATCTACACAGGTTTCTGCCCTAAAGCAAACCATACACATAACCTGAAGTTCTGAGTGGAGAGGCACTGTACTCATGAGGGACTGTGGAAAGCCCACAGCATATTGATCCATTTTCTTCCCAGAGTATGCACCACGATGTATGAACATAGCTATGAACAGATCTGCTTCCTCTGCAATCCAAGAGCTTAAGATTACTTCTACCAAAAGCTGGTGGAGTGACTGAGTGCTTGAAAACTTCCAATATGATATAGTGAGAACCAAGTTGTCTCACATTTAAAGCATATCTGTGTCTGTAGAGAAATATAAATAAATATATATATGTATATATACACACATCTCCAGAGATTTCAGAGATTAGGTCTCTCTATCCTGTATTGAAGTAAGGTGTGGACAGCTGATGGCATCCCCTCTAGGTTTGAGAGGCTGTCTGCCTAAAACACATATTTGAGGTTCCCAACCTGTACAATGCCTATCGCTGTTGAGTTAATCAGAGGAACATACTGGCCTTAACAGCCACCAGGAGCACAGGGTCACCAGGAGACCTCTTCTGGGCACCTCTGTCTGCAGAGGCAATTCAGGAGAAAGAGAAATGGACACAGGAAACAAGCAAAGCTTACAGACACTGCTTGGAGCCATAGGAAGAGACTGCGGAGCTGAGACTAACAGAGCACTATGAAGACATGATGCAAAAATTCAGGGGCTGTGAGGAAGAGGAAGATTATCACTGCCTATGTAAATAGGGATAGAAGGCAACAGAGAACAGCTGGCAGTTCAGGAATACTCCTAGTGGGAATGGGCTGAATATACAGCAGAGTAAGAATCATGTTAGGACAAAGATTTTTATGGATGCCATAAAAAGCTGCCAAGGGAACATAAGGGAGCATGTGCAGCACATTTGGATTTGTCGGTTACAACAAATGCCCAAAATCCTGTTTGGAAGAACAAAATGTTTGGGAGAAGAAAAAAGCATACTTTTGACATATTGCAGGATCATCTCATTGCAGTGATCTCTGCCATGCAGCTTGACAGAAATCTTCTCTTGGAATGATCTTGGACTGATCATATTTCCAGTCACAGAGAATCACGATTTATGACTATGAACTTTGCTTAGACAGAACTTTCCTCTGTTCCCCACCAACTCCTATGCTGAGAAGTTCTGGCTGATGAGTTTTGCTTCGAGCTCCCACACTCCCAAGTCCACACAAAGCCTAGAGTAAGGTTGTCAGAGCCTTGCAACCAGATTGTGAAATTAGGCATCTAATTTCTGAATGATACAGCAGGAGGAGAGTGGCATCAAGCATACGCTTGCTCCTGTGCCTGGGCAGCTCCACACACAGCCCTGGCTCACCACCACTGTCTGGGACAGTCCTCGTGAGGCTGAGCACAAACATGTGAAACGCTCTCTGATCTGTTACAGATAGTTTTTTACATCACATAGAGATAACAGTACTAAACATACTCTAGATAAACCTGGAAAGCTCAAGCAAAATTGTTACAAACCTCCACTAGGTTGATCCTGCATGTTTTAACTTTTCTTAAGAAAACAAAAGAAAGCTTTCAGTGAAAGAAAATAAATTCTCAGTGAAAGAGTAAATTTCAAAAACAAATAGTTGTGAAATATTTAGTTTTCAGAATAAACAAAAAAGGCACCATCATGTAAATTTAGCTGGACAGAATTTTCCATGCTTGGGGAACGTTGAGCATCATATGGTACCTTTAGTATTTTGCAACTATTGCTACTGCCCAGTGAGGGTTTCAACAAAGCACCAAATAGGATTATGCCCTATACATGTTATCTATATATTCATGTTTCACCCTCTATCCCAGACTGACCCTTACGCTTATAGTCTTCTTCACACAATTAGAAATACTTAAGCCTGACTTTTTGTTATGAATGTAGATGCATGGAATGCTTATAATTACAGAAAGCAGATTCTTCCCACTAATATCATCACAGTAACTTTTATAGGTTTAAAAAAGCTACTTTAAAAGCAAACATACACTTTATTTGTACAACATATTCTACCTTACACGGACCAGCAACCTGGTCTCCTCTTATGAAAAAGCTACCAGAGTATCCTCAGGACCACAACATACTGTAAGAGTTGGCTCAACATCTGATTTGCAGTTACTCCCTTACCAAAAGGATGACACAAGTTTTTTGGCTTTTTGTTGTTTGGGTTTTTTTAAATTTCATCTTTGTTGATCCTACCTTCTGAGATGTCCATGGTCCTTTCTTTTAATTCTCCCACCTCTCGCTCCAGGTGCAGAGTCTGAGGCTAAGTTGATTAAGTCTGTGCTATCTGTGCTATCAAGCTCGAGCACAAAGGAATCTCAGTAAATCTGGGATGGAAGATTTGAGGAAGGGGAAGAGAGAATATCAGTGTTCTACAACAAATTTGAGTGGATATTTCAGATTTATTAAAAAAAAAAAACTGGGGAAAAAAATGTTTTTGGTATGGAAAAGTGTAGATTTTTAGGAAAGCAAAGACTATGGGAGACTGAGAAAGGGTTAAACAACTGTGGGTTTGAATATGGAAGATTTAAAAGATAAGGAAAAGGAAAATGGGGCAGGAAAATGCACTAGGAGTTTTGTGCCAGTGTAAGAATATTACAATTTTTTAACTGATCTAAACAGCACATTGTTGACAGCCAATTTACAGACTACACCGAGTATTAGTATCAGAGGTTTACTGTTCTGAATTTGCAATATTACTGGCAGACCACACAGGGAAAGAGGGAAGTTTCAATAAGGTAAGATGATGTAAAGCAGTGCAGAACAATACACTTAGAAAATTCAAACAGTAATGGTATTTCATTATCTGATGAAGCTACTGTTACAAAAACAGGTTAAAATTTGAGATCAGAACTTTGCTAGATGATGAGAACCATTCTGATCTTCTGCACTTACCTGTATATTCTCAGATATCTAATGAGGCTTTGTAATTCCTAAACAAATAAAAGGCATATAGTGCAGTGACAACTTAAGGCTATTCAGAGAAGAGGCAACAGTTAAGGATATTTTGCCTCTTTATGATCTGAAACAGACGGATGCCTGCTCCATGGTGGTACAAATACAGGACCATGATTCGGACTTGTGCTCACATGCCTGTTCAACAGAAGCAAGCAATCTTTTTCATCAGGTCAGGGATTTGTGTGTTGCAGGTTTCTGTGTCTGTCAGGAGTTAAAAGAAATTTAATGGCCAGCTATACCCCTTATATAAAAGAAAGAGAACCATGTCAGCAACTAAGGAGAGAACTTTCTTATTCCCTGCTTGGTAGAAGGTAGCCTTGCCACAGCAACAGCTTCCAGTGCTGGTGAGGTCCATCAACTATTGCCTAAACTTGGATCACCTCTCCTGCATTCTGCTATTTGCTGTTCAGTATTCAGCCATATTTGAAGCAGCTGAACACTAAACACAAACATGGAGTTTGCAGGAAGCAGGAGTACCTCTGATCACATGGTGTATCTGGATAAAATAACTTTAAGATACATCAGCCTTCTGCTGGGTTCAAAGACTGTGCCCATTTTGTGAACTGGAAAGATCATTTTGACCAAGCTGTGTGATAAACATTCTATGCACAGTACTGCTCCTCTCAGTTTTGATTTGATCCTTGCATGTTCATGTGACTCCATCTTTGAGCTTTTTTAATTCAGATTATGTAATACAGCCAGCAGAATTATCTCAGCTAAACAAATCAACTTCAGTTATTTAAATCCAAAACAGACATAATAGACAAATCAGACAATTCCACCCTCATCCATAACCACAGGGAGAGGTTTTCTAGAAGATTTTAATTTTGTAGTATCTGGTCTTCCTAGAATCTGAGTTTAATCATTCCTTTGTATTTCTCTCTAGTTCATAATTAATTTTAACTTCACACTGAAATCAGGTCAGTAGACTACATATTTCTAAGGTTAGTACTGTTTTATTCTGGTTGTCTCTGTAAGTTTTAGGTGATTATACTAAAACCAGTGGTTTATCCCAGCTTAAATACAACTGGTTTACTGGAGGTCAGACTCTTCTGGCCCTGTTGTCTTTAATAACTTTCCCTTAACCACTTCAGTTCTTTAGACAAAAGAATACAGGGAAGAAGGGAATGTGAGATGAGGTGGCCAAGAAGAACGAATGTCCACGAGGACCTGGACAAACAGATAGAAAAGTTCTAAGCAGGGTGAAGAGAAAAGACAGAGAGGCAACAACAATTTAAGGAAAAAATTTAAGAGACAGACAATAGGGAGAAAGCGGGACAAATATCAGGGATTATGAGGACACTAGTGTGCTGGAAAAGCAACAAAATTGGATTGTTTTGTTGTCACATAGCAAAAGTTATTGCATTTGGAACAGAGATGACACATGGATAAATAAAACTTACTTCAGAGAAAACTCTACTCCCTTTCCTCAGTTTAGGGTTTTTTTCTTTGGGATTAGGTTTTTTTCTTCAGAAAGAAGAAAGAAGGCATTTGGGGATTCAGGGTGATCTTTCTCTTTTAAGAAAAGTGCTTTTAGGTGAGCTTTACATCTCTTCAGGTATAATCAGTGTAAGACATTACCAAGGCTACACACACACGTGCACTATGACAAACCACCTCACAAATGAGCTTACCGGGACTCTCAGTGCACAGCAGAAAACAGCGGCAGATTGGATGTGAGACACTAAACCTCTAAATGCAAACAAAGCACGTCCAGCAGCTTTTTTAATAACCTGTGGCACTGCAGCCTTATTTGCAAATCCTTCCCTTTTCTCCCCCTGACTATTTTAAAGAAACAACAAAGCACATCCAGCAGCTTTTGTAATAACCATGTGGCACTGCAGCCTTATTTGCAAATCCTTCACTTTTCTCCCCCTGCCTATTTTAAAGAAACAACCTATCCTGAAGTTTAACATTCAATCACTAGAGGAGACCTCTATTTTTTTTTGTCCTGACCACTAGTGATAAGAATATTGCTACCCTTGTAAGAATTTGCTGCTTGGAGACTATGACAGAGCTGAAAGGTTTAGGATCTGCACCAAATGTCATGCTCTGCGTAAGTCAGACTGTAGTACCAAGTCCTCTGTATGATTTTAATGGCTGTCTTTCAAATTAAATCAAAGCAGAAGTGACTCTTGAGTTTCTAAATCTACATATGTTTATCATCCTCTCTAATACATAATTAGATTTAAGCATTTTGTTTGAAGGAGTTGCTATGCCACGTCACTTGCTGTGCAAGCACAAGAAACTTTTCTTTTTGAAACATTTATGGTATTTGCTATACTTAGCCATCCCAAAATGCTTATTATACAGAAGCCTAAGAATTGCTGTATACTACGTTAATCTTGAACAATGCTCTCTTTCCTTGCTGTTTGAAGCACAGGAATCTAAGTTCTTTGCACTCGTCTAATACAATAATACATGACATTTAAATTGTAAAAGGAAATTACTGGGCAGCTAAAGTCAGCCAGCCAGGAAGTTATCAGAAATAAAAAAGGAAAAAAGATTGAGAGAGTACATACCTTTCAGCTATTCAGTAAGATAAACTGCTAAGAAATAGTAATTACCGTTAAAATATATGCTGGACAGGTTATATACTTAAAAGGACAGAAAAATACAACCAAAATAGAAGCAAGGAGTAAAAGGTGATTTTCTTAGCCAAGAAACATTGTGGTAGCTACATTTATGTAACACAAATATGGCAAAAATTAGAGATTTTAGTTGGCAGTGATCATCTAAGAAAACACTAAAATGCAGATTTCTACCAAACAAACTGAAGGCCTGAACTGAGTGAAAGGGCACAGAGAACCCTATGTCAGATGAGTTTTGAGAAAACTGCCAACTTACAAGTAATATAAGGTGTTGTACATCAGGAAGCTCTTCTTGTCATAATTTAGCACCTCCAAAAGAGTGGAGCATTACCATTAAAAGCAAATGTTAAAATAGTTTAACCACAAATGTGATCTTTCTGGGGCTAAAATAGAAAGACAGTCATTTTATGTTGATGGTAGTTTATGATTAGATATGTGATCATCATTTAACTCATTTTCATCCATTTGGTGTACACAAAGTTGTTTTTGTATGATTTTAATTTATGACACAATGTATAATGTAACAGTGGGATGCTAAGTGTGGCATTACTACCTACTAAATATTTAATTATAAATTAGCTTATAATGGAAATAAAGCCTGTAATACTGCCTCAAAACTTGCCATGATATAGTTTCAAAATTTACTTGTAATCAGAAAAATTAACAGAAGTTGAGAACAAAATAAGAAATGAAAGCAAGTGAATAAGGATGATTGCAACCCATGTGCCACTGACTGTATAAAGGATCTTCTGCTTTTAAAAAAAGGATAGAAAATTAAGAAAAAAGGGAAGTCTCCCAAAGTAATGTTTTAAAAATCTGCATCGTATACCCTGAAAACAAGCTATTGTTTCATGCATCAAATCCAAGGATTAAATCCAGTCAGTGCACTGAAGACAGCAGTAACTACAGGTACTTATGGCCAAAGAAAAGGAAGTGATTAAGCAGAACGTGGCAAGCTGATCCCATGACATGGAGAGCTACATAAAGAAAGGGCTAAGAAAGAAAGAGAAAACAGTCTAAGGACTAACAAGGCTGACTGCAGAGGGCAGGGCTGAAGCCATGTGGGATGCAGGTGCCCCAGGACGGCAGCAGCAGGAGCTGCAGGGAGCCATGGGCTGCTCCGTGCCAGACACGGCGGTTCCGGAGGCTCCAACACAGCCACCACTGGACATGGCTGAGTGCCTTGGGGGCAGCGGGTGTAAGAACGGCGAAAACACGACACAGGCAGTGGGGAGTGAGGGAGAAAGTGTGAGAACCAGCCTTGCCAGCCCCAAGGTGAGGGAAGGCAGAGGGGAAGAAGTACTGCAGTCCCCTGAGCAGGGATTCCCCTACATCCTGTAGAGAAGACCATGCTAGGGAAGGTTTTCCTGACAGAAGCAGCCCCTGGAGAATCCACATGGGAGCAATTATTTTTCCTGAAAGACTGCAGCACATGGAGAACTCCAAGCTGGAAGAGGAGGGAGCAACAGGGGGGAGCTGTTTGGACTGGTCCCAGCCCATGCCTGATGCTCCCATGCCATGTGGCTGGACAAGGCAGAGGAGTCAGGAATGGAGGACTAAAGTTGAGACTGGGAAGAAACAAGGAGCACAGAGGTATTTTAGGTTTTGTCTTTGCTTCTCACAATCCAACTCTAGCTAATTGGCAGTAAATTAAATTAACCTTTCCCAAGATGAGTCTGTTTTACCCATGGTGGTAGTTGGTGAACCAGCTTCCTGTTTTTATGTCAGCCCATGAGCTTTTCCATCTTATATTCCCCCCTTGTCCTGCTGGAGCCTCTAGCAACCAGACAAGGTCAATCCACCACAGAAGCATCTCTAACAAGACTTACAAAATGAAGAAATGCATAAACCTTGTATTTTGAAACAAACTGCATAACAGTTTTATAAACGACTGAAAGCCCATCTACAGCCTTTGGAATCCTAACAGTTTCTCCCCATAGTCTTCAATGGGANGAGCTTTTCCATCTTATTTTCTCCCCTTGTCCTGCTGGACCCTCTAGCAACCAGACAAGGTCAATCCACCACAGAAGCATCTCTAACAAGACTTACAAAATGAAGAAATGCATAAATCTTGTATTTTGAAACAAACTGCATAACAGTTTTATAAATGACTGAAAGCCCATCTACAGCCTTTGGAATCTTAAGTTTCTCCCCATAGTCTTCAATGGGAGAAAAAAATCATCTGGAAGCATTTCAGCAGCAGCCTGGATAGATTTAACAGCCTTCTTAATCAAATTTAACTTAGTCATAAACTTCCATGTCAAGAGACTTAAAAATGAAGTTATTTTTCATGTAATTACAGTCACTGAGGCATTAATTTCTATTTATCACTGGATCTCGCTATTGGAGGCCCAGATATGTCAAGCTTTCAACTCTCTTTTCAATGGATAACTTGGAAATCTAGGCACATAGTCTGGAGAGAACTGTACCTAGCAGCATGCAACAGATGTTGAGACTCCATAAAGCTTTTGCTGCAATAACTTTTGATAGGGTACATCTCTCTCTGGCATTACAAAAGGAGCACAGTTTCTGAGAAACACATACTATATTAGCATAAGACTGCCTGCCAAACCTGCGTGAAACTTGTGTAGCTTGAAGCGTTAGGTTTGCTCCTTGACTTGGCTGCATGGCTAACTGCACCTGCCTTTTGTATCCAATATCTGCCTGCCACCTTTTTATAAAAAGAGGCAGTTTCTCCTAAGCCAACTAGACCAACTAGGTTTTTCTCCAATCACTGTCTTACTCTCAAGAAGGCTAAAACATTCTATCCTTGATTAGGGGTTTTCATTCCCTTAGCTGACTTGTTCTTTATGAAGCTGAGTACTCAGATGACCTCTACCATTCTCATTATCTGAAGATTGTGTATAGAAAATTTTCAACAAGAGTTTATGACTGTCTCATTGCATGGTCATTGAGTTAAAAAAAGATTTTGGTCTTCCCAGGCCTATGAATTACACTCAAGAAGTGGAAAAGAGTTTACCAACATTAATAAGTATATCCTAAATAAAATACTGAAAATTTAAGTGTGGGTTAGTATAATTTTCAGTAACATACAACATTTCCTTGTCAGTGACTGTCTTTAATATGGGGGCAAAAAGCCAAACTGAACTCTCTACAGTGGAGTATATTCACGACTTTCCACATACCACAGACTGAATAAGACCGTATACCCTCTTTTAAGGAGGTCAATTCATGTAGGAGACAAAAGGCTAAAAAAAATATCAGCTGGTGCATGAATTGTCAGGTTGCCTGTAGGGGAGAGAACGCGTAGGTTTGCACAGAAGATTCAGACCCAGCGTGTAGAGTTTCATTTGAAACAAGACTAAATATAGGTTTCTAAATGTGTCTACAGGCCATCGCTGCTGTATGATTTCCTACTGTAGCTGATGAAAATCTATTGTAGGATTCAACTGCCTCAACACAGGCATTCAGTTCTACCTTCAATGCCCTAACATTTCTAAAATATGAGTGTGGAGCTATAAGGTATGACATGGGTATTACCTGAGAGCCACCTTCACTGGGGCAGCTGGGAGCTACAGTAAAACTCTGTGGTAACTCATAGGACACTTGATGACTTGGGGCTCTTTTTCGCTAAACAGGAACCACAGCTGAGAAAGATTCAGAGCTGATTTATTCTAGTTCAGGGCAAGTTGAAGCACTCTGGGGCACACTGATCTCCCCCCATAAGTATAACAAAAGCACAAACCCAGCTCACATATGATGTAGGGGTTCTCATCTGGAACTGATTCCTACTCAGTCTGGCAGGTAAATGTAATGACTTAATCTCCTTTCGATGCTTCACCAGTCTCCCCTTTAGCAGTCTACACAAGTGGCCAAGAGGGCAGCTCCTCTAACATGAGCAGTAGGCTCTACTAAACACTTGCTGCTTGGTTAGGAAAACAGCAGGTGTATGGAGTGAAGGGGTATAACCTGCGACACAGGATACACAGATATGCAAGAGAATGTTTATATCTATGCTGAAAGTTTAGGGGGCAAAAAAAACCCAAACCATAAGGTAGATGAAATCTTCCTCAGTTTAACTTCCTTGTTGCTTTTTCTGCTGCATTAAACTTACATGGGAAAGAAGTTGCCTCTGTGGTCTCTTTGCCCAATCACAAAGGCAGTGAGATGAGTCCCTGAAACAGTCTAGAAAAGCAAGTTTCTTTACAGCTAAAAGGACTGGTCCAAATAAACCTGAGGGGTAAAACTGTCAGGCTCACAAAGGTCTTGACAGCAGTTTGCTGATGAACTTTCAACTTTCTCTCTCCGTTTGTAGAAGCCATTGGTCAGAGAAGAAGAAATTAGAGAGAAAGATTAATTTTACTGATGCATGCATAGGTATGAGTTTTGGTCACTTACCACATGTTGCACAGATTAAAGTTACACTACCAGTATTAAAATCCCAGCAACATACAAAAATTTCCTCCAGTCATGACAACACAACCATCATTCCCATGCTCATCTATTTATATAGAGTCCCAGAAACATCTGCTCATCTCTATGATTAATCTGTACTTGTCAGTAATACTCAACTTTTTAGAATGCAATAGCCCAAACAACTTTCCCACAACTCACTGTTAAAAAGGGTTTTGCTATAGGAGCCCGCTTTTTATGGACAAGTTAATAACAAATATAATAGACTATTGAGAAAGTAACATTTAATTCTGAACATTCCATAAACCTGTTGCATGTAAGTTAGCTGACAGGTGTTTTAGCTAGAATACTGAAATTGCATAGTACCTGATTAAACTTCAGCCTAAATAACATGCAGTGTTTTGGAAAACTCAATCTGGATTTAAAAAATCATTAGGTTTTATCTGCTCTTTAAGGAAACACAGATTACATTTTGTTCAGATTTTCACTTAATCTCTCACCAGTCGTTAAACAACTGGTAACAGATACTTTCTATCATTTTATAATCACAGTTTTGGGGAGAGATTTGATTCATCTCCATAGGAAGGCTGACTTGCAGATGGGTCCTTTAATATTAAAGGAATTTGAAAAAAATCATAAAATGCTACAGAAAGTTTTTCTATGGATTTGCTTGCTTGAAATACACAGTTCTGTCTTCAAGTATGCTTAACAAAATCATGTGCCTCAGGTACGTGTATGACAAACTATCCTACGTCCGCTCTAATTGCAGCACTGGAGATGTATAGGCAGAAGCATCCATCCCTTAAGTAAAATTACAAAATGCTCCAGAATGCAAAGTATATAGAAACATAGATGGAAGTGTCTTTTATCTAGGACATTGCATGGCTAAAAATACACTGAATTTTAATCCTGGATGAGGATTAAGGTTATTTATGATAAAAAGAGAAACAGCAACAGAGCACAGATTACATTTAGTCCTCATAATTACTTTGTTCTCTTGAAATTTTTTCAGCTACTTGTCGTAGCTCATGTTGTAGGTATGCATAATAGGTCATAAATCTTATCCAATCTCTCTTTGCAGCAAGATCTCTTTTTGGCTAAAATCTCTCTGATTTTGGGGTGCCAGAATAGCCCGGGAATTCAGTTTACTAAATTTAGTTCTATTTAGCATTCCTATGTTATTTTGTAAACTACTAAAACCAAACAATTGTGCCTCATCAGTGTATGAAACTATGGACACTTTAAATATTAGAAGTCATACTTAGTCATAACCCCCACATCCCATGTTAAAAATCCCATCACATAGAAGAATCTTACATGAATGAGGGTTACAGTGATTCAAGCTGAAAGACACAAATTCCAAGAAGAAATGAAATGATCAAGTAAAGAATTTGTTGGGCTTAAGGGGCACACACTGGGCTGTCACATCAGCCTGAGCTTAAATGAGGCACTCTCACATGCCTGGGAGCTGGCAGTTGGTTTTTGTGTGACCACATGGAACAAAGGTATCCAGAGGCTGAAAAAGGGGATTCATTTAGTTTTGCCAAAAGCTCAAGTCCTTTAGGGAAGGCTGATGCATGATTAGAAGATATCTTCCACTTCATGTGATCCTTTTACAAGAGGACTTTTCACAGATACCACAGCTGGGCACAGTTTGAAATAAGGGACGTGATACTAGATTGATTGTCTTCTAGCAATAACACCCAAGTATATCTAGGAAACAGATCACTGCTGGAAAAACTGAAGGTGCATTGCTCAGACAAAAACAAGTCCCATCAGGTGCTGCCACAGGACTACCAGCTCTGACTGAGCTCTGCTTGGGCATCAGCAGTCAGCTCTGCTGATGCACTGTATCCCCTCCAGCATCCCACAGAGGAGCACACTTCTTCAAGCCTCCTGAGACTAAACATATCTCTGGACATCTGCAAGGTTGCTTGTGGGGTTACAAGAGTGGGCTGTAGGCAGCCTTGGCCTCATGGCTTGTGGCTGAGTCCCTGGGAGGAGGGAAGGCCAGCATTGAATGCAGGTGTTGTGATTCTTACAACAAGAAGCACATGAGTAGCCCAAGGGATGATGGGTATAAGGGCTGTGCTGTAGGATCACAAGAGTAGCAGACAGTGAGCCAAGTTGGAGCTGACTGGGTGGATGCTGAGCTGGTGCCTGTGGATGTCTGCTACTGCTTGCGGACGCTGGCTTGTGCCTGCTGATGCCTGCCTCTGCTCTATGCTGGACTTTTTGGACTCCGACATCTGGTGCCCTATGGCTGTACATATGGCAGTGATAACTGGCTGAGCCTTAGAAGCTCTTGAAAGCCTCTGGCAGTATAAGCCTCACGGACTGCAATCCACTTGGGGGAAGTGGAAAAGCCGGC
>VWZT01004477.1:1009423-1104793 GCA_013397055.1 Pachycephala philippinensis | reverse complement strand
GTGGCTGTCCTCAGCTGTCACCTGAGCACACCATTACAGTGAATGAGACTGAATTTAAACCAGGGGACAGCATATGAATAAAGACAAGCTCCCTGGATACAATAAAGGTTAATGCAGTTAGTTGTAGAAACAGGTCACTCCACGACTACGCCGAGTGCACCTACACAGCCATCAGACAAACACACTATCAGAAGTGCCTGAGTGCCCCCTGAACGGCATGCCTGAAAATAGCGATGTTCTAATGTGGACTGCCTTGGGCGACCATGCCTCTGGGAAGGACGGTGAGCTGCTGTAGCTGTTGCCCAAGCAAGTCTGGGATTGGACTGCTTTATGGGTGACCGTGCCTCTAAGAGGGATGGTGAGCCGCTGTAGCTCTTGCCCATAAGGTCGGTGAGCCGCTGTAGCTCTTCCCATGCGTGATTACTGCAGATGGTGCCGCAATGTTATACTGCAAACTGTGTTGGCCCGGTGTAAGGCAATATCTGGAACTATGTTGCCCCGGTGTAAGGCAACAGTTGCTACTCTGTTCTCCCTCAATGCTTTGAGGGAGGGGAGAAAAAAAAAAAAAGAAAGGAAGTGCCTGCAGTCTCTAAAGCTAAGCTCTTACTGGAGTATTAGTCAGAAGAGATATCAACGTTTCTTTCTTCTGGTTAAATTAGATGAACGTTTAGGTGGTGTGAAATGTTTGCCTGCCTAGTATGTCTTTGTAAAGTGATCCCTTCTCTTTAGCCCTTCACAGCAGGGAGGGCTTCCAGATAATTTTTTTCCACACTTCCAGATTATTTTTTTTTCATCCCAGCTGAAACTGGGCATGACAAAACACAAACCTACTTCCCTTGGCTTGCCAGTAGATGGCACATTTTTATGTGGCTCTCCATCCAGAAACAGATGTATTAATTTTGGATACATTTACCTAACGCATTCAAGAAATAGCTCAAAATTATGACATTTGGGGTTCTGACTGACAGGTGCCTCCTTGATTAATATGCCACTCTCACATGAACAATTGCTGGGTGAGTATGTTAACCATCTGATTCTACACAAGTACACACATTATATGTTCACGACAGTAATAATGGAATTCTTACTTAATTTCTATCTTCAAAGCACTGCACACTACAAATTCATTTCCAGTTGTCAAACTTGCTATACAGAAGCACATTGGAAAAGTGTATTATGTCCAGACTCACCCCACTCTCAGGTAGATGGACAACACAGGCTTTCCCATTGTCCCCACCTAACACTGCACATCACTAGTTTCAAAGAGCTGTAAATCTATCCAATGAAATGAACTTATTCCCTAACATGTTGATATAATAAAATATGTGCAGATAAACTGGACATGTACAAATTAAATTTACCTATACCAGTCAAAGTCTCTGGATTAGTCACTTATTTATTCTAAACTTACGTTTTAATACCCCAAGATGACTTCTTTATAAACTGAAAAAAGATAGTTTGTAGCACAACTAAGGCAGCTAAATATTATAGGAAAACATATTCTTAAATTTTAAGTTTTCAAGACTATGAAGATACTTTTTCTATATCTTGTTTATTAAGATAGCATATTTGCTTATTAGTTCTGTATTCCATAGCAAACAAGTAATAGTATGTTTAATATATATGGTATATAGTGGTTTAGAGATCTCTAATCTCCTCTATGATTTCTGCAGTGCCAACAAGTAACAAATTATTCCATTACAGAAATGAAGATAACAGAAATAAAGTAAATACACAACACTTTGCGAAGAATTTTTTTTTCTTAATTTGAAATGCAATAGGGCAAACTGAATTCAGAAATAACACCTACAAATTTGATGTGGCAATGAAAATGCCAGTGGAGTTTTGGATTTTAAGATATCATAAAGGTAATAGTCCAATATTAATAGTAGTGAGATTTGACTTGTTAGCAAGATGTAACAATAAATTCAAAGCCATTCATATAATGAATTAAAGGACTTGAAAAAGTAGCACAGTGTGGAAGATTAAGACAATTAAATGTGCATAATACACTGAAAGGATGCAAGAACAGTTCCAAATAGGTATAGTGACTTCACAGCTGAAACTGCAGCTTGCTATGTACAGGTTTTGCAGGGATTTAAGGCTGAGTTTGCTTTCTACTGATAGTAACATTACTGGAAACATGTTGAAGTAATGAAGAACTGAAGGAGTCATCAACAGATTCCTGGAGTGCCTATGCTTTGAAAATCATCATCTACACAGACAAATCTAAACAGATATCCTACCAGTAGCTAACCAACCCTATTCCCAAAAAATCTGGAAAAAGATATAAACCTGAAATATTTACTGTAGAAGCCTTAAATATTTAGAAGACTTAATATTTATGAGAATTTTAATAATGATTCAGCAATAACTATTTGTTTGTAAGAATAAAACGTTCCTGTTACAAGAGAAAGCCCTCATTAAAGAAGAAATGCTCCATTTAAAATTAGGATTTTAATTGTATGGATCACTATTATTACAGCTATCTACAGCTATCTATGTTTTTGATGGCACAATTGCAAGCAAAAGGTGATCAAATACTATTAATGTATTTCCAATCTATCAGAATTAATAAGTATAAGCAGTAAGATGTAGAAAGAAAATTTTATTTCATGCATATAAACACATAATTTTAGCAATTTTTTATTTGACTGATTTTTTTCTCCTGATCTTATAAAATTGTATACGTATTTTGACTAGTCAGAGATGATCAGAATTGTATCTGGTTTAAACTGTTAATTTTTTTCCTTTTACCTTACACGAGATATGCATTCATTATCTTATTAAATCTATAAGGTGATACTTGTTCATTTTCAAAACTGTGTTCACTGGATAGACAAGGATCAGAATCTACTATAAAGTTACAGTCTACAGGATCATATTGATTATATTAAGGTAATTAATATTGTATGAACACATCAAACAGAAACCAGGCCTTTCTCATGACTTCTTACTGTTGTGTTGCACCACTAGTATTTTCTTTCTTTATTAGCCTCTTTCTTCCTAAGGTGCACTGCATAAAAAAAAATCTCAGATTTCAATCATTCTAACTTACTTAATTGATTTACCTTTTCAATATATATCTGCAGTTGAAACTAATTAACTAAAATTATCTTCCTTTACGTAAGACCCTGAATCCCATCTCTCCACTTACAGATATTTAGGGCATACATGAATCATATTTGACAGAAAAGTGAATAAAAATATTTCTATATTGTTGTATTTTCTGAAACCTTATTAGAACTTATTAGAAAAGTGCAATAAGATCATTTCAGCAAAGATCTAAATACAAACTCAAAGTATACTTCTGGGCAAAAACAAAAAAAAAGAAAAAGAATTTCAACATTTTGTATTCTGTTTTTGTAGTGAGACTGACCCAAGTCAGGTAGGCAGATGTTCCTTTTCAATACTGACAGCACTGTATCCCATCTGGAAAAGCAGCCTTTCTGTTAAAAGCCTGATCACTTTCAACAGTGATCTCCCACACCTCAGATAGCAGCTGAGCCAGTAGGACACACAATATTTTTGAGAGAACCACTGGAAGGCTCTCCTGCTCCTGCTCCTCAGCTTTATATCATCAACTTATTTGGACCAAACAGAATATGAGATTGTGAGTGTTAAAATAAAAATACTACATTGAAAGAAAGGAAAAGCTTAAAGGTGATTTTGTAGCTTTGGTTTTTCTTCCTCTCTGAACACTGAGCTGAAAAAAAATCATCATAGTGTTAGGATTCTGTGAAATTCTGAAATTCATTTCTCCAAAGCTGTAAGTCACATAATTATTTCCTAACAGAACTTAAGGAGATTTTGTGTAAGCCTACAATGCGTATAGTTACAATAAGCAAACAAGTAACAAAAATGACATGAAATATCCTTGAGTTTTTCACTGTTCACCCTGCAAGTCAAAAGACACATGAATGTGCCAAGCTGTAAGGACCAAATTCCCTTAGGTAGCCCTGCCTGAGCAGGGGGGTTTGGATCAGATGACCTCCAGAGGCTCTCTCCAACCTCAGCCCTTCTGGGATTCTGTGACTGCTATAGCATAACATCTCTTTTTGTCAAGGTAAATGGGCAGGTAAATAATAACTCCTCAGGTGATTTAAATACCTTGAATCATTAACAGATTTCAAAGGTCAAAACATTGGGTTGCCCTGTACTTTCTGTATTTGGCTATGTAGTAGGATGCACGTATATGGTATGCATGTATATTCAATTATGAAAAATCTATACAATATATGCTTACACATACATATACTATATATACATAAAAATATATATATATACACACACACATGACGTTAGGCAAGAGGAGGTGGAATAAAGCTTCTCCTGAAAAGCCTAACTGACCTTTGCAATCTTATCTTTTTTTTTTTGTTTTAATGCAAGTTTTTGCAATGGAAGGAATTATTACACTCAAAATATTGCTAATATTCAAAATAATTCCCCTAGTCTCAAATCAGTTAAATTGAAACAACAATACTGGAAATACAAAACCAAAAATAGGATAACATGGCNTACAAGAGAAAGCCCTCATTAAAGAAGAAATGCTCCATTTAAAATTAGGATTTTAATTGTATGGATCACTATTATTACAGCTATCTACAGCTATCTATGTTTTTGATGGCACAATTGCAAGCAAAAGGTGATCAAATACTATTAATGTATTTCCAATCTATCAGAATTAATAAGTATAAGCAGTAAGATGTAGAAAGAAAATTTTATTTCATGCATATAAACACATAATTTTAGCAATTTTTTATTTGACTGATTTTTTTCTCCTGATCTTATAAAATTGTATACGTATTTTGACTAGTCAGAGATGATCAGAATTGTATCTGGTTTAAACTGTTAATTTTTTTCCTTTTACCTTACACGAGATATGCATTCATTATCTTATTAAATCTATAAGGTGATACTTGTTCATTTTCAAAACTGTGTTCACTGGATAGACAAGGATCAGAATCTACTATAAAGTTACAGTCTACAGGATCATATTGATTATATTAAGGTAATTAATATTGTATGAACACATCAAACAGAAACCAGGCCTTTCTCATGACTTCTTACTGTTGTGTTGCACCACTAGTATTTTCTTTCTTTATTAGCCTCTTTCTTCCTAAGGTGCACTGCATAAAAAAAAATCTCAGATTTCAATCATTCTAACTTACTTAATTGATTTACCTTTTCAATATATATCTGCAGTTGAAACTAATTAACTAAAATTATCTTCCTTTACGTAAGACCCTGAATCCCATCTCTCCACTTACAGATATTTAGGGCATACATGAATCATATTTGACAGAAAAGTGAATAAAAATATTTCTATATTGTTGTATTTTCTGAAACCTTATTAGAACTTATTAGAAAAGTGCAATAAGATCATTTCAGCAAAGATCTAAATACAAACCCAAAGTATACTTCTGGGCAAAAACAAAAAAAAAGAAAAAGAATTTCAACATTTTGTATTCTGTTTTTGTAGTGAGACTGACCCAAGTCAGGTAGGAAGATGTTCCTTTTCAATACTGACAGCACTGTATCCCATCTGGAAAAGCAGCCTTTCTGTTAAAAGCCTGATCACTTTCAACAGTGATCTCCCACACCTCAGATAGCAGCTGAGCCAGTAGGACACACAATATTTTTGAGAGAACCACTGGAAGGCTCTCCTGCTCCTGCTCCTCAGCTTTATATCATCAACTTATTTGGACCAAACAGAATATGAGATTGTGAGTGTTAAAATAAAAATACTACATTGAAAGAAAGGAAAAGCTTAAAGGTGATTTTGTAGCTTTGGTTTTTCTTCCTCTCTGAACACTGAGCTGAAAAAAAATCATCATAGTGTTAGGATTCTGTGAAATTCTGAAATTCATTTCTCCAAAGCTGTAAGTCACATAATTATTTCCTAACAGAACTTAAGGAGATTTTGTGTAAGCCTACAATGCGTATAGTTACAATAAGCAAACAAGTAACAAAAATGACATGAAATATCCTTGAGTTTTTCACTGTTCACCCTGCAAGTCAAAAGACACATGAATGTGCCAAGCTGTAAGGACCAAATTCCCTTAGGTAGCCCTGCCTGAGCAGGGGGGTTTGGATCAGATGACCTCCAGAGGCTCTCTCCAACCTCAGCCCTTCTGGGATTCTGTGACTGCTATAGCATAACATCTCTTTTTGTCAAGGTAAATGGGCAGGTAAATAATAACTCCTCAGGTGATTTAAATACCTTGAATCATTAACAGATTTCAAAGGTCAAAACATTGGGTTGCCCTGTACTTTCTGTATTTGGCTATGTAGTAGGATGCACGTATATGGTATGCATGTATATTCAATTATGAAAAATCTATACAATATATGCTTACACATACATATACTATATATACATAAAAATATATATATATACACACACACATGACGTTAGGCAAGAGGAGGTGGAATAAAGCTTCTCCTGAAAAGCCTAACTGACCTTTGCAATCTTATCTTTTTTTTTTTGTTTTAATGCAAGTTTTTGCAATGGAAGGAATTATTACACTCAAAATATTGCTAATATTCAAAATAATTCCCCTAGTCTCAAATCAGTTAAATTGAAACAACAATACTGGAAATACAAAACCAAAAATAGGATAACATGGCAAGAAATAACACTGCAGTGGATTAAAAGTTTGGGGGGCTTTTTTTAGGCTGCATTATACTATATGGAGTTTCCAATATGTTTTACATCAGGTATCCACAGACTTCTGTTACCCAGCTTGCATGACAACATCAAGAACAGACACGAAGTATTCAGGAGCCCTTTATCACAGGTTAAGAGAGAAGGTTGCAGTAGCAATATATTTTCTTGGTCACAAAGTGTAGAATCACATGGTAAGTCACAGTTTAAGAGTTTGGCAAACAGGTAAACTAAACCTGGGTAACCACAGAGCTTAATGGAGTGGTTACTGATTTAATGATGATTTAAGGCTACGGTGGAAGAAAAACCCAGCTGTCTAGTGACTCTTCTACAATCCCATCCTTAAATGAAATAAGTCTGATCTGGTTAAATTCAGAGCATTAGCATCACCTGCCTGCTTTTTTTTTTTTTTTATTAATATATATATAAGAAGGAACCAATCATTTTTGCTAGCTGGACCCTATAAAAAGGGTATTTCAAGGCAAACATGTTTCCTCAGCAAACTTGGTGAAGAGCAAGCTAATTTTAAGGATTTCCTTAAAAATTATATACACTCACACTTGTTTGAAAGTGAACTAACTTCTGAGAAGCAGAGGACAGTGATCCACATCCTACTTGAAACAGAATTCTACAGTTTCTTGCTGGTCTTTTTTTTTCTTTTCCTGCTAGAAGCAGCAGTTCTAGGGAGGCATTATTGAAAAGCAGCGCTTCTTTGCTGATGCATATAAACCCCATATCTTTTGGGAAACAAATTATGTTGAATGCTACAGAGAGAGAATTTATCTGCTATCAATTTGCAATTTGCTATGTAATTTTACGTCCTTCTGCTGGATTTTTTTTGTTTTGTTCTACAGCTGTGTTAGTCAGAGCATACATAAATTAGCCTCTTAATGGACAATCTGACCTAAGAGTTCTGTGAAAGAGATGTAAAAAAAATCCTGACAATCCAGACATTTTGTTCTGACAATATTACCAACTTCTTGTTAAAGCATTAGTACACAGCTGAATTGCATGGCATATGTACTCAAGTTGGTAAGGCTTAAATTAGCAAGCCATTATGTAAGCAAATTTTAAGCATAATTTAAAGGAACTAAATGACAAACACCCTGAAAAAAACACCTGACATGCAATTAAGGAAATGTTTCCAAGCTGTCTTTCTTTCCAAGTATAAATCACTGACATTATACTAAAATGAGAACAATTTCAGTGAAAGCCAGATCAGAAATACGACTCTCTTCTTCACTGATTGCCAACATTATTTTCTGCAACCACATACTACTAAGTTCAGTGAAATAAATTCTCATACATTTATAATGTATTTTACATCTGGATGTCCTACCAGTTGTCTTTACGTATGTAAACAGAAAAAAGAGAAAGCAAACTGCTCTATTCTGCAAAACACAGGAAAATGGTGACAAAATTTACTTTTATCCTTTGCTCCCAATTTTTTTCATTTTAAATTTGAAAAAAAACAGTAATCCTAATGAAATCTGTACAATGGTAGACTGATTGCTATGGATAAATACATGGCTTAATCTGGACCGCGGATCTTCCACCTAATTCTGTCAATGTCATACAAATTTCACTTAGTTCAATACACCCACAGCACTTCATGAAATACTTGAATTTTGCTCCAAAGAAACTGCATCTGCTCATTCATTTTTGTACCCTAAAATGTATGTCCTTTTCCAGAAGGAGAAAGAAACATGTATCAGATGATCACAAAGGAAATACATATTTTTGCATTACATAACCAAATATTGTAAAAAAGTTTTACAGGAATGATGAAAGAAAAAAAGTTTTATTTTCAGTCATTTTTCTGCTTTACAAGGCTGTGGTACCATGGAAGGGAAGAACAGAGAAAGCAGTGACAGCCAGGCCACCAGGAGGCCACCAGGAGGTTGGGCCCTCCCCATCCCTTACCAAACCATGGAGAACAATCAGTTGGATATTTTGCTGACTTTTCCACTGCCCTAGAAACCAAAGTATTTCACATCACAGGGGAGAGTGAATGGAATAGAGAGAAGTAACTTAAGCCCACTACCATTTCAGCAATTAAAATCTTGGTGTACGGAACATAACTAAAAGGATACGAAGTGAAAATGTAGGGGCTCTATAAGGAACTAAAACCACCTAGAACATTTTGCCAAAATAAAAGCAGGTGGTCACTCCTGTCAGCTTTTTCTTAAAAAAAAAAAATGAAACCTACCTGACTTCCTTCTGAAATGTTATCTCACATAAAATTGAATTAAACCCATTAAATGTTGTCTGCCTGCAACTGTATGAAAGGAGAGCAAACTCATGTGAGAAGTGCAAAGAGCTAACCAATACTCAAAGAACATGGAAGAACTTAAAGACATTTGGGTATGCATTTTGACATATTAGAACAAGAATCAGTGAAATTTATGTAACTCATTAGCCTCTAGAATATGCCAGTTACTGCCAATTAATTTTATAAGTGTACTGGCATCATCTCTTGATCAGCCTAGAATGCCTAGTGAAGAAACTTTCACTACAAGGTGTTTTGTTATGCTTTTAAATGAGGAGAGAACATATTAAGTTCTGCTATATATATTTGAAAAAATCCTTAAAAAATGTTAAGACACTTACTTGAAAAGGTCAAGAACAGCTTCAAAGCATTACATTTTTAAAATATTTAGCTAGAAGCAAGAGCTGCAAGGACCTCTTATGGATCTTGTACATTGCCCTACAGCCACAAGCAACCACATCACATAAATCCGTTCCTAACCTCATTAAATTTAGCCTTTAATGTTTTATTGGGATCTTTTTCTTTCCAATAAGCCACATGAAATAAATTCTCAAGGCTTTACTCTAATGACTGTAAACATCTTTTTTCAAGCCAGGAGTGTTTAGGGCCAAGTTATACCCATTTGGTCTCATGTATTCAATGTCCTCTACTCTTATTGTTTAAATTTTCCACACTTCTACATATCAATTCCATACTTCCAGGTATCAACTATAATTGCTTTAGCTTTTGTCCCCTTAATCTCTCTAGCCTTCTCTCACATGAGCAGCCCTCCATTTCCTGGATCATCCTCTGATTGACTTTCTTTGTGGCTATCACAGTTTATGTTTGTCAAAGATGGGTAATGCACGGGAAACAATATCCCAGATGAGGTATCATTAATTTTCCAACTGTAGAGGAAACACCTCGAATCTAGGATAACACTTGACTTTTCCTGAGTTGACATTTTGGTAATTCACATTTCCTCATCCTTTCCAAATGATGCACCCTTCAATTGAAGAGACTTGGTGCATATGTTTTGTTTTAATATAACTTATTGTGGTAAAAAATCATGGGGAGACTAAGGGATAAATATGTTTTAAAAGTTACTGATATGAAACTTGCCATATGTAATTAGTCAGGAATATTGAGCCACTGAAAATAATTAGGAAATAGTATTTTTCTCATGTTGCTCTATATTAATTATACCAATTGTTCTGTTATAAAACATGCTATTTCTAGGCATGTATTATCAATTCTATAAATTCCATTAACTTTCAGAAACAGGCACTACTAAAGCAATGTACTTTAAAAAAGTGTTCCCCATGTTTCTCACACATTCAGGACTAATTATTGGAAACTTTCCCTCTGACTACCATTAACTTTTTAGCTGCTAAAGAGATGCAGGGCAGCTTAATCACACCATATAGAATTTTTTTTCACACATTATTATTAGGGCATTTTCTTGGCATGTGGAAGCCTGGAGTTCAACACAGCAAAACCTAAACTAAGACAAGTGCAGATAATAAGGATCTATTTAATTGAATTTAGGACAATCCAGATGAGTCAGATATGTCTTCAAAACACATCTTCAGAGTTCTTTAGTGCCATGGAATCTGTTTTCTGGATCCCAAGTGACATTATTTAAAGATGAACACCTAAGCTGTCCCCTATCAAAGACGCAATCTCTCCTGCATGCAGACACTATCACAATTTCTGTTATGTAGCCAAGTTTTTGTTTCAAATTGAAGGGTGAAGGATGCCTCGAGCATATAAGGAGGTCAGGTGAGGTTCATCTGAACTGCTCTCCAAAACCTAGGTGGCTAAATTGCACCTAAATGGCACTTAGGGCACTTGAGCACTTTGCTGTTTCTGACCCTAAAGAAGGCGCTGTTGCAAGGGCACTAATGTTTTAATACACCCCAGTGGATGCATCAATGATGCACTGCTTTAGTAAGAAATAAGTATCGAGCTGAAACTTCTTTCACTCTGTCCTAAACCATTTAGACATAATGGAAAAGATCTAGAACTACTGGATTATTTTAACACTTTATTCAGAGTACCACACAGAAAACATGGGACTGAGCTGTAGCAAGTTCTATTTCATTGTCATTAGAAGAACAACCATGCTCTCAGAAACTACTGACATAGCAAAATCCTACTGCAATACTCAGATGTGATAGAAATAATTTTCTCTGGGTGTTGAACAGTACTAAATTTCAGGTTACAGGTATGCTAGTATCTGAACGGGGGCATAACACTACTCCATATCACAAGTATAACTCAACAAAGAATGCATCAAAAAACTACACTGGATTGTAATTAATTTGCACTTGTTTCAGCTGAGGTGCCAGAAAAGCTAGCTAATTTCCACACTCAATTCTCCAATTAAAAATCTGGACTACCACCTTTCACAGAGCTGCCCAAGAAGAGGTGGTAAATGGACATGCACTGTTCTGTTCAAGTACTGCCACCTCTTCTGCCATGCACAGGGTGCAGAGATGAACAGGGAACTACCACCCTCACCTATTTGAGATAAGGCACAGGCACTAGTGGTGAATATGCCTGTACTTGATCCTGAAAGTTCTGCAGATTTTTCAAATGATAACTATGAGTTCAAAAGGATTCAACCCACCTTGCTCATTATACTTACGTCCAGTTTGTTTGCCTATATATATTATTCAAAATGTAAATCAAAAAGCTGATTTTACAAGAATTCTCTGAATTTCTGCTGCAGCCAGAGGTGAAACACAGCAAACCATGTAAAACAATGTAAAACTACAATTAAAATACTAAATTAGATTTCCTGAAGCTGATGGAAGGACCTTGCATGCAAAAAGTCGAAACTGTTAACTAAAGACATATTTACGAAATAAAATTTTATTACACTTTATTGCCTCCTCTACTTCTTACCCTATAAATAATTCTTAGTTCTTAATTTCTTTTATTGTCATAATTTTAACAACAGTCTTGGGTTTCCTTGTTGAGCTGTCTTTAAGGCCTATATTCAGCTAAGGGATATGTAGGGCCTGGGTGTTAGGATTCCTGGTTTTCCCCCATCCCCTGTGGATGATTTTGAAATTTCAGTTCAGTTTTTCACGTTAATATGTATCCCAGTTAACTAACAACATTATAATAATAAATTATGAAAAGTATGGATTCTAACCACTTTGTCCTCCTTTGGGAAAGCATCCAAGGAAGCAGAATAAAAAGAGAAAAGAAAAAAAGAAGAGATAAAGAATAAAATAAGCAAGTATTAATAGACAGATCTCAAAGAAATGCAATTCTAATAACTCTCTACGAAGAGACAAAAAACATAAAATTAAGAAAAAAAAAAGCTTTAAATAAAAAGATGACATAACTGCACATGTTGAAAACATGTTTTCCCACCCTGACCCACAGAAGCATAAACAATATAAGAAACAAAATGCATGTTACAAATGAATTGACACTCTTCCATTTCTGTGACTTGAAATAGTGGATGAAAAATGCTTAAAATATATATGCAATTTCTTTTTTCTGAGTAAAGGTAAGCTGTATCACATGCACTCATTAACAGAACAACGTAATATATCAAAGTAAATATATTTTCAGAGACTTGCTCTAATGACACCACCTACAGGTGATACAATGTGATGCATCTATTTTTACTAACTAATTAATACACGCAAATTTTCATACAATTCACGTATATAGTTTTCTTCAGAACGTGAATTTAATTTAAGGGACTCACAAATACATCGGGGCTATAGAAAACTTCTAAAAAGAAACATGACATGCATCTTTTTGGGGTGTTATTTTTGGTTTACATGGAATTTCAGAAGGCCTATTCAGTTGATGTCCATCTTAAGGAAAGTGAAGAGGCCACAAACTAGGTCCCTTGTGAACATGATTATCTGCTATAACATCTATGTTAACTTTTAAGTGAATCTGTGTTGATACCAAGAGCACCAACAAATTTACTCTACAAAAGCCTGGCATCTTAAAGCCATAGGAGAAATCTACCTCATCTCATGATAGATAACACAACTATCAATGTAATAAAAAGAGATGTGTAAAATGTTTTATAATACACCATAGTCCTTGATGACCAGCCAAAAATAATCACTGGAGAACAGTATTCCAAATTTAGATCCCACTGCTCGTGTACAAGCAAGTAGCCAGAGGCTTGGAAGGGACTGACTGACCAGAGAGTACTTACTCTTGGATATCGTTTGGTTTTGTGGAAAGCTACTGCAGCTAACTCATGCAGATCAGAGGGAGAACGATTCAACTCACCTGCCTGAAAGGTAGGATACTTAATCCAGATTAATCTGTAGTTATATTCTTTAAATAAACTTAAAATAAATTGGCATAACACTTTCACTGTGCTAAGAAAAGTGGATGGGGTTTTTTTTCCAACCAAAAAATTGACTGATTTCATGTAAAAGTCATCTATAAATGTTTATGAAAAGCTCTATTAAAATAAAAAATGTAATATTAAATAAGGCTTCAATAAAAATTTATTAATGTGGAGTTGTACCTGAGCAAAAGAGTTTCTTCTTTCATTCTATGAAAAAGAAGTATTTTCTTCAAGCTGTCACTCCGTAGAACTAGACACTATTATTCTTTTACTAATTAACTCTGTGATTCCCAAGTACCTTGGCAATCATTAAATACATTGTTTTACTTGTATGATTTTACATTGGTTTACTTGTATGATACACACCTCGTAATGAAGCAATGAATGAAACACTTAAGTAAAATGAAGCATGAAATGCCAAACTTAAGGTGAACAATCTGCAGCACGACAATGTCAAGGAGGCTTTTTCTTAAGAGTACACGTCAGAAGACTTACATTGTTTGATCGCAGAGAGACACGACCTCCACATCGAGCACAGAACTTGGTCCGGCAATAAGAGCATAAATGGCCACAACCATCTGCAAACTTTGTTTTATGACAGATTCCACATGTTGGAGCATCATCCTTGTGCTCTCCCTGGTAACGGCGGGCTTCTTCCCCTATCTTTCTTACTTGCTCTTTATAGCTTTCAAATTGTTGATGCAACCTCCTGCATAGATGAGAAAAAAGTTTATATAGCACCAATAGGAGGAAAGACTACTCTGTATTTCTTTAAGTTTGCAACTCTACCTAGTATTCTGGGCCTGTTCACAACACTATATGTACCTCATACCAAATGCATACTGCACACAGAAGACTATACAGGGCAATCTAAAGGAAAAAAAAATAATAGACATCTTTATTCTTGAAGGTTTACTTCAAAGGTTACAAGCAAATCATTTCACTTGACCAGAAATTGATCCAAATGCGTATATTAACCAAAATTGTCTACCATGTACTGAATAAAAGAAATAATTGTGTGATCAAATTTGCATTTCTTTTTAACCAACTTAATTTATACATCAGGTGTAATCAAAATATGTAAATCAATCTTCAGTTTCAGTGCTTTGAAAATCTAGATTACTAACACATACAACAAATACTTCAAAACATGGTCTACAATCACACTGACCTTACACGAATATGAGAACCTCTATTTATTTCAAACCTCTATATGTACAATCTGTTGTGTTTTCTCTTGTTAAGTATGAGAGACTACTTAAGGTTTGCTATCCCTCATTACAGATATTTCTCCCATCTTAGCTGTAGGAGTACATAGAAGCATTAGCAGGTACAGAGGTTCCTACAATGACGACTGGTGTTCAGTGAAGCAGCACTTCTCCAGCTGCTCCAGATAACAAACACACTGACCCTATGCCCACCAACTGGCTAAGCATGCTGCTACTCAACAGACCCACCTCCTAACCACAACTCGGGGAAGAGAACACAGCCCTCTGGCCTTCACTCCCCCTTTTATAATGCAGGAATAATAATAATAATTAAATGCTTAGTGATAAAATTTTTCTTATCATTATTATATTTCCCCCGAGGAAAAAATGTTCTCCTGTTTGTTTCTATGAAACTTTCCTGGCAAAGATGACATTTCAGAGGGAAACTGTCCGAAGTTCTGGGCATTTCCAAAAGGGGCAATTCAGATACTCTCCCAGTCCTGGCTGCATATGCAACTCCTTCTTAGGCACCAATTTCAACGTTCACCAGATCCCTCTCAGTGGCCTAACCCATGAACCTGAACTTGAATCAACAGAAAACTAATTCTCCTCCAAAAAAGAAAAAGAAAATTATTTTCCCATCATTTTGCTTCTGGAGACCTGGGAGGAATGTAGGACATGAGCTCCCAAAGCCAGAAATTAAACGGACCAGTAAAGAGCTGGATCATCCTATTTAAAGCAGCACCAACCTCAGCTGCCATGAAGCTTCATTTACTCCACCCTGAAGCTTAACTTAAAAGGATTGTATTTTAGCTGTTAACTATCTTATTAGTCATCAAATCATACAAGAAAGAAACATTTCTGTAGGTGCAGCAGGTCAGCACCACAGTTCCTGACCTTTATTGTCATGAGCTTGGGCAAAGACCTCAAACAGCCTAAGGAGGAGAGGCCAGCAGGGCACAACTTGCACCACGTTATGTAGAACCCAGGCTTTTCCAGATGTTGCTTCAAATCTACATCTCCATGGATAACATTTAAAAAATCATAAGCAGCTACACAGATCATGAATAGAAACAGGGAATCTTGAGTTTAATAACTGGAAACAGTAGGTGTGTTCTCCATAGATGTCTTGGTGATATCCTTTATCTCTGTTCCCTGCTTTGAGCTACCTACTTCCTTAATTAGCACTGAGACTCACGCCATTTAACCAGTGTATTTTTAGTGACACAATTCCAAGTTTCTGTGGGCTTTTGTGTGTGTGTGTGTGGTGAACTTGTCTGGACTTTTAAGATGCAAGTAATCAGTGGTTTTTGTATGCTGTTTTGGCTAAGTGGTTATTTTTACTTCAACATGATATTCAAGCCTAAAAAAAGACAATGCAACTTAACGCACAGGAATTGTGGTAAAATACACATAATTCAGTTGGACAGGAATATTATTGCTTGTAAATAAATAAATCAACCAGCTCTCGCACTAAAACCAGTAACTTCACATGGGCGCATTCTAGTAAGAATGCAACAACAGCAAAAGCTAAGCAGCCAAATAATCTATTCTCCCTAACTACAGACATGATACATTATACTTAATGCTTTATGCTAAAAAAAAAAAAGCTTGGCAGGAGCAGCAAGGGGTTTTGTTTTATTTTATTTTTTTACTAACCTGCTTAAAAAACCTTTGCAGTATTGACTAAGATGAGAAAAGTAGGTCAAAGAATTAGGCAAAATACTGGAGAAACTTAATACTTTTGGCCATATAACTGGATTACACATATGAATTAACTTATCTTACACAGCTGCTCACTTATAATGCATAAAAACAACTGAAGACATTCAGGAATTTTTATAATAACCAGCTTAAAGAATGCAATTAAATAATGGAGAGGTCTGTAGGTAAATTTCTTATTACATCAAATATTCTATTAAAAAATGAAACCATGGAAACTAAATTCAGTTCTCCTCCACTAAAGGAAAACCAAAAGCCCTGGCTGTTCACTAACATGGAAAGGGAAGATAACAGCAAGCACTGCCCCTCTTCCTGTTCTTTTCCAATTAGACTGTCTACATTTGAATTTTTTCTATCTCATATCAAGCTTATGAAGAGTATTAATACAATTATGTTTTGTCTTTCTGTGTGCACCAAGGGGTAGATGAACATGCTACCAACTGGACAAAACTTAAGTGAGATGAGATTGAAATTCTTTATAAATAAGTATTATTTGTTTATAGATTTGTTAATTTCTGCATCCATATAAGACACATTTTACTATGAGGGGTTTGAAACCTTTATCTTGCATATCACACACAGCACTACTGGGGAAACTCTGACATTTTATCTACAGAATGGAATTGGAGAAAATGACTGCACATTTCACAGAGCAGAAAGAATCTTACCCAGCTCACAGCAGGTCTGGTTCAATTAGCTCTTTTTTTAACCACCTTTCATACCTTTTTGAGGAAAAAGCTGGATCTCTCTATCTCTGGCTATTCTATAATGGCAGCAGCAATCCCTCTCCATAGTTTTGCTGTATGTAGAAGTGTATTAAGGATTAAGCAAGAACTAAAATACAGATGGTTGGTTTT
Source organism: Pachycephala philippinensis (assembly GCA_013397055.1). Taxonomy (NCBI): domain Eukaryota; kingdom Metazoa; phylum Chordata; class Aves; order Passeriformes; genus Pachycephala; species Pachycephala philippinensis. The sequence goes on along the minus strand of VWZT01004477.1, from coordinate 1,087,752 downwards.
GATTTGCTCCTTAACTTCCAGTCTATTGAGCACATTTTCATTAGATGCAAGGAAAATTTAAGCCTATTAAATATTCCTTAATGTAGACCAGCACTTAAAAGTTAGGCTAAAGACTTAATAACAGCATATGATATAATGGCTTGGCAGACCCTTGAGGAAGATACCAATTCAATCCCCTCTGACAGAAAGAGCAACCAGACTACTGTGTAAGGGGGATATATGCATATATCCATATGATTTTGCATCATGCACCTGAACATTCATCTGGTTTTGCCACTGAGGTGAATAGCACTTGAAGAATTAGCTTACTCCGAGACATTATTGCAGTACTTCTCTTGTGCAGACCTCCCACCACTCTTAACAAAAGAGCTGCATCCACACGAGCTGACGTGGCTGGGGAGGGTGCTGCTATTTCACACTCACACGCGTGGCACGTATGCATGATCAAAAAAAGATCCCACTATGGGAGAATCTTTGGGCACATCACATCTCCTATGACTAAACCACACGCTTCTGTTGCAAAAATACTGGAAGAGACTGAGCTGCTTGGAGAGGCACTTCAGCCTCGGGACTTCACCGCACGTACACGAGAGGCCAGCATCGCCACCCCCAGTGCACACAAACCAATACACAGTTTGCATGTCTGCAGCGAAAGACTTAACCCGTTCACTTCTACAATATACACATAACTCAACATATGTTTAGGTTGCTAGTGGTTTTTTCTCCAAGAAAACATGATGGCTTCCTCCTCCCTTTTCTTTTCAAAAGCATTTCACAAAAAACCCTGCTTCAGCTGTGTTATACATGTACCATATTTTCATTTGAATATTCAGTATTTTACTTAGTGTAAACTAGTAAAAAAATTGCTGATAGGCAATTCTTCAAAGCTTTACTCACATCTTCATATACTTAGCAAAAACTATAAGCCTTGGAGAACACTTGTGGTAAATACCTTACTAACTTAAACCTTTCAGACAGCTCACTGATATCATTAGGAGGAAAAACAATGGATGTTGAGGCCATTTATAACATTGACTGATCAAGTATTACATCAAGCCACAGCGAAATTATCATTTATGTTGCTGGGTTCTTTGGAGTTGGACCAAGATGTATTCTATATTCTTATAATTGAATTTATTTTTATTTTAATTATTGAAATTAAAATCCAAGACTTTAATTTTTTAACGGACTTTATTATTGCTTCAATTTTTTAACAGACTATATTATTGTTTCTTTTGCTGTTTTAATTAATTCATATGTTTTAAATTCTATTTTGCTGTTTTAAATACCTATCTAAAATATTTGCACATACATGATGAAGAGTAGGAAGCTTCAAAATAGTGCATTTGCATATTTATGGTCTGTCTGCACAGGTTTTATAAAGATTTGATAAAGATTTGTGTCTCTTTCATGCACAGTTACATTTTAAATGACTTTAAATGTAGTATGAAATTATATTTTGTACTTCCTTAGAAATCCAGTAGATGGCATTGCAGATTGCATTTTCACTCTCCAGTTCAACTCAAATGGTTCAGTCTTGAAATTAGATACCTGATGTAATGTTATAAAAATATTATGCCCTGTCATGAGTTCATGTTAGTAGAAAAAGTGCCGCCTTCTAAGTGACATAGCCTTAAGTAACCATCCACCAGCAGCTACTGCATGTATGAAAAAAAGCTTAGCAAAATGCAGTATTTTGTCCTGTTCACCCACGCCACACAAACACATCATCACGCAGAGCTCAGACAAGTTCTTCCAGAAGATAAGCAGGCGTTTTACCAAGCTCTGTTCTTAGCATTCTTTTTTTATGATAAATAAATAATTAAAAATGCAAACGGCAGTATTTCATACGCCCACAAAGGCAACAGCTAGAGCTAAAAACCTGTTGGCAATCCTTAAGCAGCTACGTCGAAGCTGTGACCTGAAAAAGGTTGTTCAGCTGCTCCATAAAGCTGGGAATACCTCAGTGTCACAGGATGCCTCGCTGGTCTGCCAGCACTGCAGGCACCCATCTCACAGAGGTGCTTCCAGAGGCACCTGGCTTTGGCCTCAGCCCCACCAGCACCTCAGCTGGGAAAAGCTGTCAGCTTGTCCTGGGTTTTGGGAATGCACACTTCAAACAACGGAGTCAAGACAGGCAATTTTAGCAAGTGTCTGTGGATAGTTTTCTCTGAGCATAGGGAAATGAGGAGTTTATGGGGAATCTAGCATGTGTTGACTAGAAGAACAGCTGAAGTTGAGTGGAGAAGTCTAGATATGTTTTCTGGTTACTTCATTAATCATCACATGACATACAAATCCATTATTAAAATTTATACCCTCTGTACAGGTAGGACAAATTAAGGCTGAATAGTAAGCGACATACCCTACTCTTCAAGCTCCAAAGTTCTTGATGTAGCAATGTTAATATGTTAGCCTATTTGAAGTCCAGGCTATTTTTGAATGTTTGGGGGTGTGCTGCTTTTTTAGCATGGGCAACACTTGGTTTGGTTATTTTGTAAAGATGAAATAACTGCTGGATGTACTCATATTGCAAAATATTGGACTTCTGAGTGAATTTGGATGTTAATATTTCTCTATTAATACTATTATTGTATTTTTTTTTCAGTGTGAACTGCTGTTTTAAGAACTAGAGACAAGCAAGACATGGTTTCTGTAAGCTGTGAAACAGGTAGCAATATGATTAATCAACTAATCTTCAGAGGTAGAAAAAGGCTATGTTTCTGTAAAAGAAATACAAGCGTTAATCAAAGCACTTCAAATGGTAGAGTTAGCAGCTTCCATATCCATATTTTCTCCTCCACATACTGACTGCTTCTAGTCCCTTTGCTGTTTCCTACTGTCCAACTTGTGACTTTTCAGTGACTTTACTTACCACCCATTTGACCTTTCCCTAATCACACCTCCTGTAGGTCTTGTCTCTCGTTCCTACACATTTTTTAATAAATATATCAAAATAATTATTATAGACAACATACATTATAGCGTGTTCTATATCCTATAATAAAACCAGTAAATATTCCTCAAAATCTCATATTTTACTTGGCCTGAAGCTTTCTTCATTCCCCCCTGTTCACTCAACACACAACTGTGGATCTACTCCATTTTCTCTCAGCTTGGTGTTCACCTGCCATCCATGACATTTTTCACCTCACCAGCAAACACCTGAATCCTGCTGGGCATCAGCCCTTTCTTCTCCACATGCCAAGATCTCTTCTTCCTCACTGTTTTATTGGTGCAAACACAAATCTCACCATGCTTGTAACTCACAGGTCTGTCTACCTCCCATTTGTCTCCTTCTCTCCAAACTGAAGTGTTTGGCATAGGTACTGACTCCTGTAAGGGTGACTTGTACACCAAACTTCATAAACTGAAATAGAAATTTCCTTGTACCTCCAGCACAACTTACTGCCCTCTCCATTCTGTTTTCCACTTGGGACCAATAACGACTGTGCTACACACTGGACTCAGACCTACTTAGACCTTCACCTAAACTGCTGTATAAGTAGTGGGGACTAATTTTGCAAATTAAAACCAAACTAAACCACAACCAACCAAACAAAAAACCACACACCCAAAAAAACCCCCACAACCTAAAACAAACAAACAAGAAAACCCCACTAAAGTTCAGCTAATTTCATATTTGATTAGCTTAAACAGTCAGTTATCACCAGCTCATCCCTCAATTCCTTTTCCTGCCAGTGCAAGCCCGTCAGTCTGATAGTCTAAATCACAGTTCTGCAACAAATATAATTTAATTTATTTTACCTCTCCCTTTGTATTCTTCCGATGAATCTGCTTTTCTACTGCATAAAACATAAATCCCTTATCTTCACCTTCAAAGACTTTGACAGCCTATTTCCATCTTGCCTATGATTTCTCATTCAGTACTGAGATGCTTCTGCGCGAGTTAAACTTTCAAGCAAGAACCACAGAATGGTTTGGGTTGGAAGGGACATTAATGATCACCTAGTTCCAAGCCCCCTGCCATGGGCAGGGACACCTTTCACTAGAATGGGTTGCTAAAAGTCCCATCCAATCTGGTCTTTGAGGCCTCCCCTTTGTTGCCTCTAACATGGGAGTATTAGCAACAACACCATCATCACATTATCCTCCTTAAAACTCTCCTTCGCCTTGATGCCTGCAAAGATCTGGACAAAAATTAGATATGTCAAAAGTATGTAATAACTTTTACTTAACAGGCTAGGCAATACAGACTCTCCTGTCTGTTCTTATTATTCTATTATTTACCTAATACTTACAGTGCAGGCTGCCCCTGTGGAAAAGATTGCCTTTTTTTCTACACGTGTGGTAACCCTCACTTAGAAGGGTTACAGTTCGTGACAAATGCTTCCAGGCAATATGGTAACACCAATCTCCCAACATGATTCAGAAATTCCTGAAGTTAATTTTTTAAGTTTCTTTTAATCATGTTATGATTCCAGTAATTTACTTTTTGCTTTACAGCCCTCAGGCAATATACTTATAGCTTTCCCCATGTCCAACATTTTTAATGCTGTTAGTATTTTCCTATACATCTGTGACACCAGTCCAGGAGCAGCAAAACCGTGAAACATTTTATTATAAGAATCATGATAAAATTCAGACTTGGCCAAGACAAAGGTTTCACTTACAGACTTCACACAGGAACTCAGACTTTGCCACCACCGCTGAAAAGTTGTTCACATGTAGCAGATAGTTCTGCCCTCTATGCAAGTTACCTTAATTCCAATTCCTTCCTACAATCTATTATCAAGCACATACCTGGCAGCATCCTCACAACCCTGTACAGGCTGATGCAAAAAATCCCACACCTTGTTTAGAGAGTGCCCCTCCTCCTCCCATCAGAGCACAGACACACCAGCAAAGTGGTGTGGGCTGCAGCTTTATTCCCAGGGCTCTTATCTGGTGCCTTTTCACCAGCAGGAAGCGTCATTTTTGAGTTAACATTTTACTTAGGGCAGGTTTTCTGCAAGCATATAAATGAGCTCATTAAATAACTTGTATAGAATGCAATTTTTCATCTTCCTGGAAGATTTCCTAATGTAGATTATTGGAAAACTTTATTTTCATATACTTCTATTTGTTGGGGGTTTTTTAAATAACTACAGCCCACAAGCAGACTTCTTCCTTACACAACTGAAGAACTGTGAGTCAAAAATGTGCAATATCTACAATAAGGAATTTACATTCCAGCTTCCCACAGTTCCTCCCAAATGACCGATATCCGTTCTGAGGTAAAAATGAGAAACCAGAGAACGGAGCAAACAACACATAATAGTACTAAAAAAGGCACAGCTGAGGGATTCAGAAAGAAACTGTGAGTGTCTTGTATTAAAAAGCATTTACATGTTGAGATATATTTAGTACTGAAGGAATCAGTGCCTTCTGCTCAAACTCAATTGACAAAGTGACAGCTTGACTGGAGCCAGTAGAAGGGTGGTGACAACACCCCAAAATGTGTCAGTCCCTCTTCCTCCGGTCCTAATCAGTATGGCCATTCTTACACACCTCTTACCTCTGCGGGCAGCCTCACCAGGATCAGTCATCCCACGTAACCATCACAGCTCTGCTGCATTTTCCTGTTTAATTTCTTCACCACCCAGCTCTCCTAACACAGACAGTGAAGCAGGAGAGCAGCTGGTTTGCTCTGAAGAGTTGTCACCAATTCCAAGTGAGAAAGTTCAAAAAGTTTCATGAGTTCATACACACAGAGCTGTTAGCAGCCTGAACTTTACCGAACGTAACCACCTAAAAAGTTATAGAAATGTCACTATGTCACCGTCCCAGTCTTACTGCAGTATTGAAACACACACTCAGGCCAAGCATTTTCTACCTAATAAACACAGGACCTATAAGTATATTCAGCTTTTTAAAGATTGCTGAAACTACTCATGCAACAAAACCCCATAGGTAAATGGCTATATTATTTTATTTGCCATTATTCGTGCAATACCTGCTGCAGAAAAACCAGCCATAATGACTGAGGGGCAGCAATACCCATGCAACCACACAGTCAACCAGTCCAGGAAACTCAGTGGGGCTAGACATGACCAAAAGAAAGAAAATATGACCCCATACAGTTGTATTAATGCTTATGGATGGGGGGAAAAAAAATCAGGAGCAGAATCAGAAGCTGAGGAAGAGGGTTTGATTGCAGCAGAAGTGTGAGCTTGAGCATCTCTTGCAACAGTACTGTCAATCCCGGGCATTTTGAGATATAAAGTTCTAGCATAGTACAAGGTGCAAATATTGCTTGTATGTGACTTTATCAGTCTCATATAAAAATGTCTCATATAAAAAAGGCTTTTCTTACTCAAAATCAAAATAACATGATTTGCTACAAAGATCGTTTTAAAACTGAATTTGATTTTCTACAGAGATTGCTTTAAAACTGAATTTAAGTTCTCAAAAACTTGTCAGCTTAATAGTCTCCATAAGATTCACTGTAAAAAGAGGCTTGAGAAATTTTCTCCTGCCTACCCACATTATCAAACCACAAGGAGACCATCTTCCACCATCTCTTCAATTCACAACACTCTTACAATTTAACCCCTACTGGGAAGTAAGACCAAGATTCCTCTCTTCCCAGCTATTTCAGAGACAAACATCTATTCACCAAATAATTGTTTTTTAAATAAATAAATAAGCTTTACGCAAGGCTTACTTAAAGTATGAAATCAGGGCTTACTCTGACACAAAGAAAATACTAATAAAAATATTAAAGGCAATTAATTAAGCTTAGTTTGCCTTTGTTCTTTCAGTGAAATGTTTTCATTCTCCGTGTTTTCTTTATATATCATAACAGAAGAACTGTTTTAGTGCAGGTGTATGGCCGAAAACAAAGATCCCAGAGACACCCAGCCATGCCAGTACCATTTGCAACATTATGGGTCATATCCTTCTACATTACTGCATTTGCAGATACAAGTAATTTTCCTACACGGTTGCTTATTTAAAACAACAAGCTTGTAAGCATGTTAGACACAAGCTTCTTTTATAAAAACTTCTGAAAGGACTGCTGGAAAGTTCCTTTAAAAATTTTTCCTTATCAACTGACTAAGTGATGTCTTCATTTTCCTCATTTACTTAAATATTTCTGATCACCAGTATTACTGGTCACTTAAATATTACTGAATCTAATCCATCACCACACTCTCTTCCCCGTGCTGTATAACAGACACACAGAGCTTGTCTCCTGAATGAGCTGACCTATGTCAGCTTGTGGTGGCACAACAATGCTTTAAAGCCACAGAGTGATCCTTTAAGTAGGAGTCTCTGAGCTCCATAGGAAATTTCTGCAGTAAAATACTATTTTGTGAAGTGGCTCTGCCAGCAAATGTCCCTCAAAATACGTTAAATATATGAGTAAAGAATAACTTGATTTATTTTCTCTTCAAAAACATCAGTTTCATTTTATTATGGAATACAAATATCATTTATTTAAGCTAAACTCCACCACAATCAAATTTTTGTGAACAGACAAAACCTAATCTGTTTTCAGACTGACGTGAAAGAGAATTAAATAGTGTTCTCTTCAATTTATTGAATTAATTTATTGAATCACATTATATGCTACTGCAGGCATGGGTTTTTTTTCCAAGGATGGTCATCATATCACAACCAACCAGCCATAACATGGGGAATAATTGGAAGTCACATAAAACAAAGTACAAAAATCAAGAAAGGAGCAGGGCAGGGGGAAGAGGATGGGGGTGGGGAGGCAGGGTGCTACAGTAGAAAAGCTCTATTTAAGGACTAAAGAATGAGGAAAAAAGGTTGATGAAAGTCTTAAGGCAAAGTTTTTCAAAGTGAGGCACAGATTTGCACCTACACAAAATCACACACACAAGTACCAGTATTTAGCTCTCTTGTTCTGAATACGGAACTATTAACCACTAGACATATTAATGAAGCAACAGATGAGAAAGTGAAAGAGAAGCCCATTTATCCAACTGAACCAATTTAAAAAACAGTTCCTTAATGTAACCCTATCTAAATTGCAATTAGCAACCAGAGTAAGAATAGACCCTGCTATACTCTAACAATATTGGTTTTGCTACAGTCACACAGTGGGAAAAGATGTTTAAACACCCTATGGTCTGCTACAAAGAGTACAATGCACACAAGATTAAAAAAAAAAATCCTCAGTGCTGGAATATATCCCTTCAGTCAGCTGGCACCTGGTAAAAAGTTTGGAAAGTTGAGAGGTATGGGTCCTGGTTCAACATAACAGGAAATTACTTTGGAGCAATGCTTATCAAAATAGCATTCTGAAACAGTCCTTCTCGTACATGCATTTGAAAAAAAAAAGAGAAATCTGAGTATTTTTGGCATCCAATGTGTTAAACAGATGATAGGTATCAGATGGCAATACAGGGTGAGCAGCAAAAATATGACAAAGCACAGTGGTCTGTAAACAGAGCAAAGCTACTGAAATTCTAACTACCATATGGTGGTAACAAACAGGACACGTGCAAAACAGGAAAAGATCTCGCAGTGAGGGGTGTGATAGGAGCCAGCAAGATGCAGAACTGAAAAAAAATACAATAGGACTGCAAGCACAACAGTGATAACATTTCAAATTAATTATATTCAGCTGAGGCTCAGTGTGTACAGTATGTCTTCTACCTAAAAATAATTTAACAGCCTTGCTGAGAGCATCTCTAATTTATCATCCTGTTCACCTTCCTTTATAATTTCCATATTACAAGGAACAAAAAAGGCTCACACATCTATTTTAAATATACCATCAAAGTGCTTGAACACAAGATAATGATTAAGCTTGTCTCCAGCATTATTTAATTCTCTTCATTCTTCTGGATGCCAAAGTAAACACAAATGAAAAGCATATGGCATCTTAGTGAATTAGAAAATTAGAAAAGGAGAACATTAACTGGTTTCTTTTATGCTTTAAGCATAGCACATGGTAAAATTAAAAATGTCAAGGCTCTTCATATTTATGATTTATTTTAATTTCTTCTTTTAATGTACTCTCTATTGAAGTTAAATGTTTTCAAGAATACTATTTGTGAAAGAAAACCAATAGCATTTTTCTCTACATTTTTATTGCCTACTTTTTCTCCAGAATATCATGGCTCATAACTGTTTTAAGAAAATTGTCTTGAGTTTGAAATTATTCTCAGTAGAAAAATGGAGCCTCTTTTGTGATGAGCATCCCTGCTTCTTGATGCTCACTGCGATTCTACAACCTAAGAAATAAATCAGTGTTATAAAAAAATTTTTCTGCCAAACTGTCTCACTTGATGAAGTTGTTGAGTAGAAAGTATAAGTCCAAAATTAGTGTAAACTATTTTTTCTTTGATCTGAATTTCCACAGCAAGGCCTACAGACAAACATGACATCCAATTTCAGGTTTTCTTCTTCTCATTTCCTTCCTGTATCTATGAACATTTTGATTGATTCCCAAGCCTACTATTTATGCCCAAACTCTTAGGAAAAGACATTCCCATAAAAAAATTTAGTCCACACAGTTCAGTACTGCTAACATTTCAAAATATGGATTTTATTCCTATAATAATGCACACTGGAAAAATGCCATTTGGACAACATAGCAGAAGGACATCAAGAGGGATGCTTCAGCAACCACGTGCTCATTCATCACAACCAGCAGACCCACTGCAGTTCTCTCCTGAGGAGTCATACTCGTCATAGGCATGATTTTAAGAGAAGAGAAGCTTCTGCCAACTTATTTATCATTTAAGTCCTAGCAGAAAACCCCTACGGCTCATTTTAAACCAATAATGTCTTAAATAACAGGAGTGAGTGTCCCTTGGGAAACACTGCACAAAGTCTACTAACCTGTTTTATGATTCTGCCTGCTAGTCTGAAGTACCCATAAATTTGGCAGAGAGACATTTCTCCTAAGGTTTTCCTTGGTTAGTATTTTTCTGCTGTTCTGTAGTGGTTGTCACAACAGCCTACTGAGCAGTGTACAGTCACAGAGATTCAGGCTCCCTGATCATTTTGGACCACCACGGGTGGCTGAGCCATCACATACCACAAGCTCAGACCTTCAGAAAATTTGGTTCAGTCCCACAGAAGGCTCCAGGTACAAATCTGATACTCCAGTGGAACTGTGTCCATAGACAAAGCACTGAAAATTTTCAAGTGACCAAGTCACAATTTGTTTCAGAGTACTTGGATCTAACCACAGCATCAGTCTCCTACTTACTCTCTAGTAGGAAAAGGTATTTCATTCCCCTTAGGTAACCCTTTGCAGAGCCAAAAGCTGTAAAGATTTAGTTCCTGTCATAACTCAGTATTTCCTTAACCTAAAAATGGATTTCCAGATGGAGCTAGATGTAAAGGAAGAATATAAATCTTTTACATCAGGCTTTCTTATTGCTTGAGCCAGCAGTCTCTCAGCAGAGTTCTTGTCGTTTTGATGACACTGACTTGCCCTTCTGCCAAATTCACAGATTTTTCACAACAACATGGAACAGTCACAGAATGCAACCACTATTTTGCAGTCTTGTTCTGTGCCATGTTTTAAAAGGCACTCCCTCCCTTTACTTGGGATACATAATTTAAAATCCAAAGCTGTGTGTCAAGAGTGCTCAAGTGACATTTTTATCCAGCACACTGTACCATATTCTCCAAAAGCTGAACAGAATGATGACGAGTGAAGCTGTATGGGTATCTAGAGTGAGATCCTTCAAAATGGATGATGATTTCTTATCAGCTCTCTCTACCCAAGTGGAACAACTAAAAATTTCTTTCTGTCAGCTATAATCCGAACTGCCACAGTGCATTTCTGAAGTAGAAGTGAAAATCTGGAGGCTTCAAGAAAATTCCTGGAGCTGGCCAACAGTACAAATACCAAGAGTTTTTCCATGTTTCAAAGAAAATCACCTACCAAGCCATCTGTGCATTGCGCCACGCTTTGGTCTATCGCCAGGACAGCAAAGAGGTGAGCTGGACCCAGAACACTGACATTATCCAACCATGTCACTGATGTGGCCTCGCACATGCCAGCTTCACAAAAAGTAGGAAGTTAGGTACAATTAGCCAGACAAATTTGTTATATTTAATGATGGGGCAAAAAAATCTGACTTGGCTGATGAAAGGCAGTACTTTTCCTACCTGAAAACAGACAAGGAGTAAGTATCTCTGAGAAGTAGCAACTCTCACCTTTTTTTCTCTAAATATATTGCCAAGATTGTCAAAATAATCTCCTGGTATGACCAATAATATGTGTATATTCAAAAAACTTCCTGCTAAGATTGCACCATGTGAAATTTCCATTTCTAGAACTTTAGGAAGAGGTGACTTAGGATATGGTACACTGAAGGACAGGATCAATTTTTCTGTGGTGAGGACTGAGATGTAGGAGATTTTTTGTGTGTACTAGATTATCTGCCTGTGCTTGCCACCACAGATATCGTAATTTATTTATGTCACAGGTCATTAGAAGACCAAAATATATGTGAGGAAGAGTGGAAGGAGGCCGAGTGTTAGGAACTCAAATGATAATATCCCTAGATAAGAAGTTTGAACCAAAATCCACTAGGTATCCTATTTTATGTAATTTTCTTAGATCTAGTCACCTGGGGGATTATTTGGTATTAGATATGGATTCCTCAGCCAGACCATTACGCTGTTAGACTGAAAAGATTACTACTTTAGACTGGAGGAGTGTGGAAGTACTAATGACACTTTGTGTCATTACCTAGTTGATTACCAGGGAGGTATGATGGCTGGCATATGTGACTGATGGCTGAGAAATAGTGGAGTGGTTGCAACCATTATGTTGGAAACATTATCATCACCTACATTTAAATATATTAAAGCATTAAGTTTAGGTAAGTTGTCTCTACTAGACCATAAAACATCAATTACTGCTTTTAGGAAAACTGTTCCTGAGTTAGGAAGATGTACAGTATGAGCTCATTAACATTCTTGCAACATCCTGACATCAAAAGCTTTAGTTCTAGCTTATGTAATAAAAACGGTCCCTTCTGTCTCTTCCAGGGGAATTAAAAATAAAAATTAAAAAATTTTAAAAGATTAAAAAAACAAAACTAAAAAAAAAAAAAAATTATCTAAGTCCTGGAGTTCAGGAAGTGTGTAACACTGTGTTGACGGGATCTGAAGTTGTGTAATGTATTAACTTTAAGATAAGAAGCAAGTCTTGTTCAAAGACTACTGAGAGATCAACACCTACTAGGTGAATCACACTCACCATTAAAAATGCATGCCCTGCTTCCAAGGACAGTCACTTCAACTTCCATCCCTCAGTGCTTATTCTGCCTTTCACCACTAGATTAAAAAGCTTTTAGTGGTGAATACTGTGCGTGTATGAAAGTGTTTACACTTCATAATTAAGTCACCTCTTGATCTCCTGTGTGATAAACTAAATAGATTGAAATCTCTAAATCCTCCACTGCAAAGTAGTTTCTCCAACATCTGAAACATTATTGTAGCTCTTAACTGAACCTTTTGCAACCTTTCAAAAAGCTTTAAAAATATAATGCCCTAAGAATTGTGTCCTTCCTTTATCTTTTTTCCAAATGCTGTATTACAAATGCCAAGGGTGAATGTCGGGCTTAATGGTCCAACAGCCTCCATGGTCATCCAAGTGCCCCTTTTGAATATTGCCTCTGTGTCAGGAGTCTAATAAATTTACAGAATTTTCCTAATTCCCAAAATTTAACAAAGGAAAAAAGATCATCAGCCAGCCAGAGACTTCTGCAGCCAAGTCTTTAGTCTTTTTCTGCACAAATAGTTCAGGCCTATTTATTTTAAAATATTTATCAGAGGAAGGTTATGTCTCAAGTTTTGTTTGATTACTATCAAAGTCAGAAATGACTTCTCGTCCTGACAGGATGAAAATATACTTTTCCATTTTTCCCTGTGTACAAAAATAAAAATTCAGCTGATTTTTGTACATCTGAAAAAGGGCCAGCATCTTCCTTAGGGTATCTTCTGTCGAAAATACATTCCAAAATTATTTATTTGGTATCTCTTACCAACTCCCTATATTTCATACCTTATCATTTTAAACAGTTTGTGTTTATAAGGAATAAAGACAGATGAATAAAGGCAGCCGGTGCTGCATCATTCCTAAGGTAGATATCAGTTACTCAGTTAAAATATCATATTCCCTGGAAGATATTCCATATTAAACTTGACAAGATACTGTTGAATGCAAGCAAATGAAAGTTCCAAAGTCTTACATCAGTGTTTTCATCTCTGAAAAATACCAAAAATATTGCCCTATTTTCTTCTTTGTAGTGTCTATAAAGAATTACACAAAATCTTTTCTTCACATAAAACCTTTCCTATTCTTAGTAAGCACATTTGAAATTTCTTAAAGTACAAAAATTAACTTTTATTTTATGATGCACAGGATTTACAGATTAAAAGTCCTATGTAAGTATCTAATGAAAATTAAAATAAAAATGAAAAATGTAAAGTGGCAATCAATTTCTTATGGAAAAAAAACCCCCTTAATTCTTGGCCCCCCCCACCTTGGCCAGCCAGGTGTATGCTTTTACTGTGATCATGTGTATTATTGAAAAATTTTCAAAGTCAGAGAAAATAGGTTCTTGTCATGAAAAAAAATCAACTGTCCCTCATTAAGAAAGAAGTCTCACTATTCTAATGTAACTATTCTACCCTCTCTCTTCTCAAAAATTCTAGGTAATGTGAATCACAGTAGAATTTAAACAACTAAGACTTAGCTTACTTTCACCAAAAAAATACATCTATTAATTGCAGCAAAATGCTTCATCGAGTTCTATCCTTATTTTCTTCTACTAATGTTCCTTAGCCAAATCCCAAAGTCTTCAGCTGGGAAATTCCTTAGAAACAATTCTGAAATCCTTCCTTCACCCTACTTCCTATTTTTAGCTTTCAGATGTTGGCAGGTAGAAAAGTCGATTGCTTGCAAATCCTGAATTTCAGCAGAGCTCCTTTGATTTCCTTCTTCGAGGTTGCAACAGACAATTAGTACGTCCCCGCTGTCAGAAAAGTTCTTAATTAAGTTCATGAAAAGGCTTTTGAATTCTTGACGGAAGTGGAACACTCTTGTTTATCGCTGGTGGTGCCATCGGTGCCAGGCTATGAATAGCTGTTCCGCTGCCCCTGGCGCGCTCTCCGGCAGCGGAGAGGCCGCGGCCCTCGGCAGCTCCGCTGTGCGCCCGGCATCGCCGGCAAACCTTCCATGTGCCTGGCACAGACCGCCGTGCCACTGCTGGAGGCGTCCTCCAACAGCCTTCGTCCTTCATCCTAACTCACACACATGCAGCTCCTACAAAATCCAGCACGCTACCATAAAGAAATAAAACCCTGAATATCTGCTGTTCAATTATTCTTGTAATCTTCTATGACCTGAAACAACCACTACAAAAAAAAAAATCTAAAAAGCCTAATTCAGAAAAAGGATATTTCTGTGAGCTGAAATAGCAACATTTTTAAGTAAAGTTTTAGACCTCCAAACAATAATGTGGCATTCTGTGGTTTTCTTACAGTGAATCTCAGTTTTAACCTTCAAGTACTTATTCTGATTTTACTTAGATTAGTGTTTAGCTCCGGCAAGGATATGATTTGCATTTTATTTGTAAGGAGAGCAAGTATGGATTCACACAATAAGAGAGATTTAAGAGTGACAAGAGTTTGAGAGACAAAAGGTAAAATTTCCAGATTAAATCTTTGCAGAAGCTGAAAACAAAAAGGGAGTAGATGACAATACAAATACTGCTCTAGGAAAAAAGCAAAAAAGTTGAAGTACAGTGTCAGACAACTTTTGTCACTTATTCATTTTTAGCACTTTCAGAATCTTGTAAATATACTGCTCTGCTGTTCAATGTTCTTCTTCTCTATTTGGAAAATATTAGCTGCACTAGCAGGCTTCCATTATGGCAAGCCAATATTGCTCTATTTATTTTACTTCCTTCCTTATTCATTAGCTGAAATGATGAAGTCAAGAGGATTAATAAGTACGAAATTTTCTGTTTCTAGATCTGACAGTGCAGGCAAAGTCTGTAATGTACAAGATTCTTTAGAGACACAGTCATTTAAAATATTTTTTTTAGAGATTGGTGACTGTATAAACAAGCTAAACAATAGCTGCTTAACTCTGCATCTTGAAACTACAACCCCTTCAACATAGATGTTCCCAGAAAAAAGTCCCAAATAGCATGTCAAATGGATGCACTACATTCCCACAGTCAGGCAGATGAATCCTGCCCCTAGTTAACAGTCAGCGGAGTCTATGGTGTGATTGTCTTATACTAGAGTAGAAATCTGCTTTTGATTGCCTTGGCCACACCTCTCCCATGCACATATAGACACATCTACCTCTTTTTTCCTCTCCACAAAAAAAACCCAAAAAACAAACAAACAAACAAAAAAACCACCCAACCAAACAAACAAAACCCACAAAAAAAAACCACCCCAAGACATCCTCTTTTGCAAAGGAAGAGCATTGCAGGATGTTTAGGTCAGACAATTACATTGTAGTAGTACTTTTAAAAAAATCTCTTCCATGCTTCAGAAATGAAGAACCACAGTAACAGCATTTGTGCAACTTCAACCTAAACAGTGTTATCAAATTTGTATTATTATTCTGAAATAAGCTAAATTCCATTTTTAAGGCACAAACTCACACTCCATCTAAATATTATCTTTCTGGTTGTGCTTTAATAACAATCATATATCATGCCATCCTTCAAATTTGACAGTAATGCTTAATAATAAAGGACTGTAGTTTACCCATGCTGAAATAATTCTTCAGTCTAATATGTTTCATACATTGAGTTAATGAAATAAAAATATGTCTGCCACTTTCTACTCCATAAATTCCATGCGCTTACAGTGTCTCTTAGGATGTTGTACGTGAAAATTTCATGCAACATATGTATAGAATGTATGTATGTCCAACACAGTTCAAGCACTTGATCATATAAATGAGTAAAACCATTCCGATCAGATATGGCTGTATTTGTACAAACCAGACAATTACACATTCCTCTCTTGGTATCAATGCTTTACTGTTCCCTCATTTGAGGTCTTACATATATATACATCCTCAAGCTGCAGATGAACAAAGTCTCTTCTTGGGGTACCAGAAAAGTAAAAGTAAGCAAAGATGTCAAAACTAACAAAATACCTGGTTCAGATGAGAAGAAAAACAGGGATCTCACAATTTCCTGGATTACAAATGCAAATGAATTTTGTTCTTCAAGATCTTTCATCCTATGCATTTTCACTACGGTGGCATATGCTAGGGATTTGAAATTACAGTAGTTTCCTCCAGTTCACAAGGGATCCAAAGCCAAAACCAAGAATGCTACTTGAGAATGGATGGTCTTACCACTATCCTTAATTATTTCTCCTGCACAACGAGGTCAAGTAACCCACAGCCCAGCACACAGCTAGCATCTTCGTGCTTAACCATACAGCTAAGTATATTAAAAGCTGGGGGTGAAGAGGTGGCAGGTCTGCTCACAGTCAAGGGGAGGATGGTAAGAATAGTAGGTTTTTGGTTTGCTGCTGAGTCACACTAATACAAATTGTGTCTTGTACGTACAAGAAGAACAAGAGGTACCTACAAAACTGACTGTTGCACTGAATGGAGTGGGAGGTGAAAAGGTGGACACAAGAGAGTTGATGAGTGAGGTTTTATTCCTTAGAACTTAGCTTGCAGTAAAGAATTTTTACTAATTTAAAGGTAAAAGGAACTGACCCAAATAGAAATGTGTGTAGAAGACTAATCTAAGATGAGGTTAGAGTCTGCACGTGATCAGATAGATAGAGTTTAAAAGCAGGTAACTCCTGCAGCAGAGTGGACCGGAAAAATGCAGTAAGCAAGGTACCAAAACTCAAAAATATAAGGAGGGGGGTTTTTTATGTCCTGCACTGATCACTTAAATGCAGTCATTTTTATGAAGATTTTCTTCTGATTTTTTAAAATAATGTGTTCTTTCTTTCTACTTGGACACTGACAATGCCTAGATTTGTCCCAGAATTTTTCAACTAAATATGATTGCATTTCTTTTACTGTACAAGAACATACAAACCTAAAAATGCCTACTTTCCTCAACAGTTAATTAAAAGAGGAAGGTATTAGTCAGAGTAGGTCATTTTCTGAAATTCTCTTCTCCATCCATTATACGAGGAATTAGATGGATATATCACCTATATGGATATAAGTGGAATTCCAAGAACAGGCACCTAGAATTTTGGTGAAGCAATACCTACCTAGTAGAAGTTGAACTAAGGCACCTGAACACTTTATTGGTCTTTGCTACATGTTTCTTATGCATACATTCATCTTCTCTTTTCGTGGGTCCTACTGCTTTACTCAGTCTTTTATTTCTCACCTTCATACTATCAAGAGTCATACAACCCATCAGGATGAGACCTACAGGATCAGGCAAATCCTCTGCCTTTCCCAAACTGCCATTCTCCAATATGTTTTATTAAAGAACTTAAAATTAACCAAGTTTAAAAGAGCAATATTTGGATTTTTTTTCATTCTCTCACAGAGCTTTTTAACACTTTTTAAAAAAATAATATCTACTTAATATTATTACCTAAAATTATAACTTCAAAACAGACCTTTTACCTTTTCTCTTGCTTTTCTTCCTTGTAAATATTCAGGGAGGACCTTTTCACCTATTCAATACTGTCTAGTATGTGATATTTTTTAACTGAAATTCCATTCTGAACACACCACAGGATCATAACGTTACAAGTTACTACCAAGAAACATGAAGTCAGAAACCAAAAAGATGCCATTACCCACACACAGTCCATACCCTGAGAGAACCTGTAGTTGACAATTTATGATTGCTACAGAAAAAAACACTGTGGCACATGGTTTGAAGAAAGAATAACATTAAAAGAAAGGAAGACGAAACTTTATTAGCTTGAAAACATAATGGAATAAATGAGGGGTATGCATTTTATGCAAGTCTTTTCCAAGTCCTGTGCTTCTATTCATTAAGGGAAAATATTAGAGGCAGTCCACAAGTCTCTTTTGCAGCAGTATCTTCCAAAGAAGTTGTACTGGGTTTTCATGGCTAGGTTTTGGTTGCAGCAGCAGAGGGGGAGGCTACAGGGGTGGCTTCAGTGAGAAGCTGCTAGAAGCTTCCTACATGTCTGGCAGAGCCAATCCTAGCTGGATCTAAGACAGATGTGCCGCTGGCCAAGGCTGGGCTAACCAGAAATGGCGGTAACACCTCTGTGATAACGCACTTAAGAAAAAAAATTATTGCACAGTTGTAATTGCAGACAGAGAAGAGCGGGGTGAGAACCCATGAGAGGAACAGCTCTGCAGACACCAAAGTCAGTGGAGAAGGAGGGGCAGGAGGTGCTCCAGGCACTGGAGCTGAGATTCCCTTGCAGCCCATGGTGCAGACCAAGGAGGCCCATGGGGATGCAGAGATCCACCTGCAGCCTGTCAGGAGACCCATAGTGGAGCAGGTAGATGCCTGAAAGAAGGCTGTGAACCCATGGGAGGCCTTGGAGCAGGCTCCTGGCAAGGACCTGCACACCTATGGAGAGAGGAGCCCATACTGGAGCAGGTTTCCTGGTAGGACTTGTGACCCCGTGGGGAAAGCACCGTAGAGCAGGCTGTGCCTGAAGGACTGCACCCTGTGGAAGAGTGACCCACACTGGAGCAGTCTGTGGAGAACTCTCTCCAATTGGAGGGACCCCAGAGTGGAGCAGGGGAAGGACTCCTCTCCCTGAGCAGCAGCGGGAACAACCTGTGATGAACAGACCATAACCCCCATTCCCTGTATCCCTGTGCTGCTGGGGGAGGAGGTAGAGATGGAAAGGAGGGATGGGTGGGGAAAAGGTGTTTCTAAGGTCTTATTTTACTTCTCATTATCCTGTTCTGATTTTGTTAGCAATAAATTCAATTAATATCTCCAATTATTGCCCATGATGGTATTTGGTAAGCGATTTCTTCTCATCTCAACCCATAAACCTTTCATTATATTTTCCCTCCACTTTCCAGATGTAGAAGGGAGTGATAGGGAGGTGTTGGTGGGTGCCTGACTCACAGAGAAGGTCAACCCATATCAAGTATAAAGTAAAGACATTTCTATGATTATCTGATCATAGAATATCACAATTATTCCCCTATTTAAGATTTTCTTTCATTCCTATTACACCACAATAAAGTCCACAGTGGCTTTCCACTGCATGTTAATACAGAGAAAGGTATGAGGGAACAAACCCATACCTTCCATCACAAAAACTTAGGATGTCATCTCTAACACGTTCCCTCAATTCGACTCTGGGATTTGAAATGTATTCCCATGCACTTCTCTTTGACAGATTAATGCACTGAATATGGTAGCTCATTAAAACATTTTAAAATAAAGTACAGTTTGGGGATTTCTAATGTGAACATGATTTCTAGAATTACCTCAACACGGAATTTCTCCATTGCAGTATTTCCCCAGACATCATTGCAAGTACAGAAAAGCAAAGCACCAAAGCACACTTTCCATTTTAATTTGTAATTGCTCAGCACCATAAAGTTGCATAGGGAAGGCTGGTGGTGAGTAACAGTTTGGTGCACATATTCAATAACTCCTCACTACAAGCAAATGAAATCAACAGTTTCTATTAATGGACAGAACATCAGCAGTAAATGATGAGCTGAATGTCCCTGCTGCTGCACAATAGAGAATGAAGAAATGGAAAATGCATGAAGATGTCTCAGCAATGACGAGCAGAGCCACTCTGCAAGTTACTGCCTGCCCTCTCTATCCTTCTTCACAACCACAGTTAACAGTGCCAAGCCTTCCCGACCAAAAGACCAAAAAGACGTGGTCTTAAACAAGAGAAAGGACAGTCTGTGAATAGCCATCCATCATCTCTCGAGTCTTGGTGGGGGAAACTGATTTCCTTCATACCAGTTTTTCATACCAGAGAAAGGGACAGTGCGGAAAATACTCACAAAGTAAAGGAAAAGGTGGACTATGTAAGGTAGTAGATGAGCAGGGAAGTTATGTTTCCAGCTATTCTGTGCTGGCCACAAAATTCACTTCCAGCGGGCAATGATTTAAAGAATCTCCAGAATAAACCTCAGCTAATAAGAGCAGATATTTGGTTAGGTAACTAGAACCCAAACATCCTTTCAGATTAATTTTGCTAAAACTAGATCTTTATGTCAAAGAAATTGCCCATACAACAACTGGGAGAAGAAATGTCCCTGGAACCACTTCCCCACATTGACCAGCGAGCAGACGGATTTAATACTACGGGCTATTTGTACATATGAAGGTAAGAATGAAAAAAAGTGATACATTCGGGGCTTTGGAAAATTAACTGCCTGACAGAAGAGGTTCAGGACCAACATTTGCTCTAATTATTCCTCCTGTAAGCAGGAAAAAAAATTACTGCCCTATCTTCGGTCTAAAAATCTAGAAGCAGAGTCTCTCCCCCTCTCATGCCCTCCTTATTTAATTCCCCCTTCCACTCACCTGCTCCCCCTCCTTCTTTGTTCTATTTCCACCTTCATTACCACCTCCTCCTCACCTCTCACATTCTCCCTTTTGTCTCCCTCACTCTCCCTCTCACTTTCTCTCCCCCTTTTCTACTCCTCATCCCACACACCCTCCTCTGTTAGCTTCACTATGTGAGAAGTTAAGAGGAAAAGAAGAAAGAGAAAAGACAGAAGGATTTACGGAGGTGGAGAACTACAAATAAAGACGGAGAGACAAAAAAAGAAAGATGTGCTAAGCCATCCTATTTGTGTCAGTGAAAGCAAGGATATGAACCCAGAGCCCCTGATCCGGCAGACAGATGCTAACTAGTAGGAAGCAATTCTGCCAGCAGGGACACCATTTAAGAATTCAATCAATAGCAAATCCCTGGTGAAAACAAATAAGCGTGCAATATTCAAATGTAGATTAAAAACCATTAAAATCACACTGGGTTTTAGTGGCAGGGCTGGAATTACAAACCGTAGTACAAATGAAGTGACTCCCTACTCAGAACAGCTTCAAATACAAAAATGGCTGCACAGTCATCTTCCCCCAAAAATACCTGCAGCTTCTTATTTGTGTACAGACCATCACATGCACATCTACTTATTCATATAAATTTTCTGGAAAGCATACTTTTTGAGATTTTACTGACAATATTCATAATTACCAACTCAGTTTATTCTTAGATATTTTCCACCCAGGATTCACGAAGTATGTGTCAGAGTTTGCAGCAGGGATCCTCCAGATTTGCTAAGCCTGCTCAGCTTTCACTGTTTCATGGCTTTAGAATCAATCAGGCAGTATAAGGAATGGTGGTTATTTTTTTTTCTTTTTTTTTTTTAATTAGATCATATCAGGATTATAATTAGCACTGTGTAGGAGCAGAATTAAGGTAACACAGCAAAATGCAGAATGATTCTACCCTGCCTGGCATGGCTAGTGCCAGCAGTAAAACAACTAAAAGCATCTGATCATTTTTTCTTGCCACATCTGCTTTCATTTCCAGCCCAAGCTAGTGGAACCAGCTCCAGGAGGAGAGAGCAGAGGTTCCTGCCCAAGTCTCCCAGTCACAGAGCTAGCAGGGTGCAAAGGTGTCAAAGTCACTTTCACTTGGAGTATGCCTGGCTTCCAGGAGCAACCGCAGACCTGCGGTGCCACACACACATAACATGGGTTTGATATTTGGGGAAACACCTACTTGGCTGCAGGCACTTTTTCTCCGAGCTGCTGTAAGGGACACCAAGGTGTTGGAAACAGACTACACAGCACACACTCTTTCTCACCCTCTCCCACTGTGAAGCACAGTTAACAGCTGAACAGAAACACACTGAGCCTCCCCTGTTGGCAGCTAATCCCTCGGGGCAGCCGCACAACCATCACCCCATCACAAGGTGTAAGACATGTATGGCAAACCTCTCTTGCTCCTCTGCCATGCTAGGAGACAGGTGTTGTGGAAACGAAGCTGTTCTGAGACAAGCAGCCAGTATGACAGAGATGCCTCCTCACCACAGTTCGCAGACTATTGTCCTTGCAGCTCTGGCAAGAGTGGGAGGTTGTCCCTTCAGAAGTCTTCTAGGCATCTCCGTTGAAATCTGCGGAAGAGCCCCAGCCACCTGCCCCTTCTCTTCATCTACATCTCATTATGAGAGGAAGTAGAATGAAGTTCACCTTGTTCATATTGTTTTAACAAAAAATAACTAAATACCAACAACTAAGGCCTTGCAAAGCAGTCAATATGATTTAAAGCACTGTGACTGCTGTAAGAAAGGCAAGCTGGAGCACAGCCGCATTTCACGGAATAAAAAAAACACATGTAGGCTGTAAGGGGTCTCTGGGCTTCATCTAGTCCAACACCCTGCTCAGAACAGCATGGTTTCTGAAGATGCACTGCTGTCTGCAAGCAGCCAGAGTAACTCTGCAAAGCAAGGGGAGCCAGCCACTGAGCAACACAACCAGGCAGGCAGATGCATCAGCCTCGGTGACAAGGCATCCAGTCCCTGAGCCCAAACGTGGAGATCAGAACAGGTTTGGTGATGGCAGCCAAGCTCAGCCAAGAGTCCACTGATTGCCAGGTAAGTCTGTAGTAATGACAGACGTTCCATCAAATAGCATTGTTCCCCACCATCAGTTCCTCAGGGACAGCACTGGTAGCCAGTTGTCAATTGTGTTTTGGATGTGGACCACCAGCCTTGGAATGTAGCGATCCAACCAGCACTCACCAGTCCTTAAGCTGTCTACCAGAATACTACTGAAGACTTTTCTGGAGAACTTGCTGAAATACATTTCAAGCAACATTCACTACATTTCTCTTTTCTACAGAGCCAGTCATTTGTAGGAGGCAATTATGTTGGGCAGGTATGATTTGTCATTAGCAAAGCCATGCTAGCTATTCTCAACATCTTCTTCTCTCTCATGTGCTTGGAAATGGGTTCTAAATTAATTTGTTCCATAATCTTCTCTGATACTGTGGAGAGACCAACAGCCCTACAGATGTTGTTCTTCTTCAACATAGGTGCAACACTTATGTTTTTCCAGTCATCAGGGATCACTCCTGACTGCCAGATGATAAAAAGAATTCTTGTTACGTTTACAGGCTTCCTCCACAACCTTAGCTGTGTCTGTACCAAGATTTGCAGGAACCACTGCAAAAAAATTCCTTAGATGATTTCTAAAATATGTTCTACATCTAGCAAAATTTCAGGTCAATTCCATACTTTGCACAGATTGTATCTGACCTGGGGTCCAGAAACGGACATTTTCACATGCCACTAGAGCCTTTAAGATCCTATTGATAAAATTAGCATATAGATTAACATTTCATCCACCACTTGGACCAAGGAAAAGGATTGTCCCTCTCATCTAAACAAGATCCCTTTCAGTTTTATGGATTACATTTGTTGTCAAACAAGTTCTCTCCAATGCCAAAGCCATCCCTGTGAAGTTGGATAAGCTGGCTTTAAAGATATCTTCTGTTAATGCATAGCAGCAAGACATCTTCCAGTGGCTCAGATCTGGTTAATCCATGTCTGTGTGTGCAGAATGCTCTTTATCCATACATGCATCTTCTGGCTAACTAGCCACTTGCACTTTTGCATATTCAGGGAATGCTCCATGCCCAGTCCCGCCACTGTGATCAAGCTCCTGTGTACTTTCACATAATGGAATTTCAGTAAGATATGGTACTTTTGTCAGATAATCAGTTAATTCCATTCCATATTTTTTTCCATTTTACTGAAACCAGGATATAGGCATTCTCTCCATCCTGTGGAGAACTGGCTGCAGTTTTCTGCTTCTGTTCTGCCTTCACTACAAAGGGAATTACATTAGACTGGCAGCAACAGTCTCATGGCTTATTAGTATTTTCTTTGCTGATCTTTGAAAGGTTGTACCCAGAGAGGAAGCATTTAGCATCTAAGAAATGAGCCAAAGAAACACAATACTTGAAAAGAGTTCTCCCTTTCCCAAACTAAAAAAATTTTTTTTTTACTAGACTGACTAAAAACATTATAAACCCTAAAAAAGTAATTTAAGAAATGAAAATTCATCAAAAATTATACGACAAGGCTTAAATCCTCTGTTTCTTCACTAGGCTGAGTAGCTGCTACCCAAATAAAAGGAGTCAATATCAGACATACTCTGAAGATACTGTGTCAGATTATTCAGTGATACTATCATGTCATATAAAAGCCAGTACCAAAAAACACTGATTTGAAGTGGCGGTTGATCAAAACCATCCTGCTAGCTTTGAACAATCTCTGTAAGCTAGCATGTATGTAGTCTTAGTAAAAAGCTGGAAGACTGAAGTCCCATGGTGCTAACTTGGTACCTATTTTGGTTAATACAGAAACCTTTAAACATTTTATTAGAAAATAAAGTCAGCGGGATGTTTTACAACTTAGAATGTTCTGATTTCCAGTGTTCTCTAAAAAAAATTTCTCAGCACGCTGCTCTAAACTGGGCCCTGTGCTAAATGGCATCAATAAAATGGCAGCTTCCATGGAGAAAATTTAAACTAGAGAAACAATCCCTTTTTAAGCTTAAAAATATAATCCACAAAATTCACACTTTAATTTTGCATATACATCCCAGAAAGATCAGAACCTCAGAGGTGCTTTAATGACATTTGCTAATCCAGAACTCTAGGATCCTTAGACCTATATTTAGACCATTCTCTGGGACTGGTCTTAAACACAGAAACCAAAGAAAAGGGAAACCATTTGCAGATTCATGTGAGAGAAATGCACATTAACACTGACTTTGTGATTTTTTGACTGAAACCGTTAAGTGTGATCTGGGTTCTGCCAGAAAGACAAAAAATGTATTAAAAAAAGGCAGCTGAGATTTCACCAAAATGAGCATCCAGCCTCCAGAGCTCAGCTCTGATAACAACAGATAAGGCTCCACAGCAGTATCAGCAAGATGGATCATTTAGGCAAGAAGTACAATCCTTATTTACACAGACCATTAACTAGCTATATATATACAGACACACACACAGAAACACACGGAAACTTTCTTTTGGCTAAGGTTTTATTATACAATGAACTTGGGGAGAGATGATGTTTCATATAAAGTTGCAGAAAAAGTCCTTAAAAAGCATTTTGAAATGAATGTCAGAACATCTTCTATTACAGCTCATTTTTGATGACTAACGATTTTTACTTCCTCCAAAATCTATTTTAAAAAATTTTGCCTAATAGAAGCTACTTCTAAATGACAACACACGATTCCGTCTTTACGCTCGCCGTGCATTTCAGAGGTCACTGTGAAGGAGGTCAGGAGCGGCGCTGGCTTTAGGCTGGCAGGAAAACACCTCTTGCAGTCAGCCCAGAGAAATCCTGGCACCAGCCACGTCGGAGCTGCCTGCACCACAATGCCAGGAGAGCCCCCTGGGCTTAGCGCAGCAGGACGTGCCCTCCCCATGCCTCTGAGTGACCGTGCACCCCGAGGAGCTGCCATCCTGTGCCCCAGCCTGGGATAAGCCAGCCCAGCCTCAGGCCACAGCGCCGGAGCGCGGCCGCCTCACGCCAACTCTTCCCTGACCGGCACAGCGACAACACCCGCTGCCGGCAGCTAATCAAACAGCTTTATATTAATACATAATTGATTATTTTTTTAAAAAAGAAACTTTCAAAACATCAAACCGTCTTTCTCGGTCATTAATTCAACCCTCTGAATATTTTATATCTCCAGACACTTCTACTTGTGCATACTTATTTTAAGAGCACTTCATCACAGCGCTGATGCTACTTGTATACATTCATTGCTTCTTAATTTCATTGTGTACGCAAACATAAATAGAAATGCCTAGAGTCTGATGTCATTACACTACCCAAACTGTACTGGAAAGACGTGAAGCCACTTTTACTAGCAATGATGAAACTTAAAAAATGAAAATTTATCTGATTCTCTACACAGAATAGCTATGCCTGCTTACATAAGACTCTTTCTGGCAAACAGAACCTTTTATTATTTATAAAACAGTAGCAACTTCTCTTTCCTCTGAAAAGAAACAAAATTTTCCCTTGTGTGAACATTTTATTTTGACATAACTACCTTCATCTTTTTTTAATTCACAGCATACATCTTCTGTTTTCAAACACCAAATATCTACATTATTAATTCTATCCAGAATTATTTATGTGGTATGATGGGTCAGAAAGCAGCCTGGAAGACAAGAGCTTCTTTTGGATTATATTTCCCAAGTATTATAGAATACTTTTATCAATTATAGAATTGATAATATTATGAAAATTGAATAGCTGATACCATAGGCATAATCAAACTACCAACTTCACCTCCTGCATCACCTTCCTAGCCTGTAAACCAAATTCCCGAGGAGCAATGCATCATCCACCCACTTCCACTCCCCATGCACTTCCAGTTGCAGATTTCCTACAGATTAATGGGTTAGAGATAGGGCTCATGTTACTACCTGGATCAACTATCTGCAAAAAATGTGATGCACTGTTTTCTTTGTAATCAAGGAACTACATCATAAAAAGAACACCCTGCTGAATTCACCTGCTAGCTTCTCCTCCAAGTCATCAATTCAATTGCTTGCAACTGCTGTCCCAACTCCAATCATCTAGCTTAAGGCTCAATAAGCAAGAAGAGGAGCAGATATAATGAACATGTCCCCCAGTGGCTGCTTTTTAAGACTTCTTAAAAGTCTAATTTTAAAAGCAGGATGGGAAGAGAGGAAAAAAATGACAGAGAGGCAGTGATGAGGAGTGGGGAAATTATTTGTATTCTTTTCCTGTAAAATGAGTTCTATGAGACCTGCTTCCAAAAATAGAAGCAATACTAGTGGAAATAAATATTATACCACTTATGTTCTGCTTTTCTTAAGCATCTTCTCTCTGAAGGCATAGAAATATTTTCAATAATAATACCAGCTAAAAATGAAGTGTTCCACCAATTTTTCACTTTTCTCAACTCTGCACAGAAAAATTTAGTGCCCTACTATTGATCACAGTGCACCGTCATCAACTGATGATGAGAAAATACATTATGATGAGATAAACTGATGATGGAAAACACAAGTGTATGCCAGCAGTGGCACTATGTCACACCAGACTTGGTTGTCGTAAGAGGCTAAATTCTCCCCAAGGATTTAAATGTTTTCCCATTAACGAAGATCTACATCAGCTCACTGAGAAAACCCCATGGAACCTAGAAAAATATTCATGACATGAGTACACACATAACAGAGTTTGGCAATTTGTCACATCTAAAAGCAAGAAATATAAAAGGAATAATCTCATTTGAAATTAACATCAATACACAGTGCTTCACATTGATCTGCATATCCATGATGAATTATTAAGAATATTTTTAAAGATGAAGTGCACTGAACTTAAATGTGGTTCCTCTGGAAAAAACATTACTCTTTCTCCACGTAACTTTACATATTAAAGAGTTAAACTCCAGCCCCTTGCTATTGAGATTGTTACTTAAATGCTATTGAGATTGAAAACTTAAATGAGAGGCTGACAAACTTTTTTTTTTTTTTAATATAAAAGGCCAGTTTTCTCACCTCACTAGGGCAGTCTCTCCCCAGTGAAAATCATCATGTTCCAGCACCCTGGTGGAAGAGAACACTGTAGTGCAAATAAAAGACTAAAAAAGAACTCGTGAGTGACTATTATTTTTTCAGGTAATAAGCACACCTAGATCACACAGTTAAAGCTGACTAATCTTTGTCAATTGAGATAAATCAGGAAACTTTGCCACTATTTTTTAATTCTTTTTTCAAAACATAGCAGCCTTCCATAACAGCCTCTAAAATGTTGGGAGTGGCAATTTTTTTCTGAAAATGTCTACAGTGAGGAACTGCAATCACATAACTGGCACATAGTTGAGCAGTTTTCAACATGATTCCCTCACAGAGATGGCAGCTGCTTTTTTCCAGTTCTTTCCCACACTGTACCCAACTACAGCCATCTTCTTTCTCCATTATTTATCCCTTTGATTTTCAGTTGTGGTATTTCTTCCCTATTGCTTATTCTGCCACGCTTTTCCACTTTCTATTTAATGTTTCCACCTCCCTTCCCACTTATTTTTTTTAAATCATTACTTATCTTAAGATTCCCCGCCTATTATTAGCAGGGCTGTAGGATACACCTACTTTTAGAAAACCATTGCAAAGTCTGCGAGAACACTCACATAAAATTACATATACCAATGTTATGCAAATACAAATATCCCAAAGCTCTACCTTGCTACATCTTCCCTAAGTCTACTGACTAGCCTGTCTCCCTCTTGTGTATTCCACTAACAAATTCTACTAATTTCATTTCCCCTTCTTCTAAGTCCATTTGTCTTCCAAATCATTGTGTCCCAGACTCACTTTCTTTACGCTTCCCTCCATCACCTCAAAGATATCTTCCTTCAATTCTGCCATGTCTCCCATCGCCAAGTGGGAAAAGAGTCAGGACCAGAAGGCAAAAAATATTTGACCTAGAAAGTCAGGAGAGAACCACAACTGGCCCTTCCAATTTATTGCAGAAACTTTATTTAGCTGTTCAGAATCAAAAAGGATATTAAATAAATAAATAAACAGAATCTGGAAGCTCCCATCAAAACCCAAAGGCCAAGCAGGTCTGATATCATCAGATGAGAAGAAATTGCCTGTCAAAGAAAAGTTGATGCTTGGGTCTGGAGAAAGGATGGCTGCACCAGCAGTTGCAAGAAACCCATGGACAGAGAAAATACAAGCAGGCCCAGCCAAAAGATTCCAGGAATGTGTGAGAGGAAGTAAAGTCATCTTCAAAGCTTCCATTTTACCAAACGGGAAATTTAAAATGCTTATAAAGGTAAAATCTCCAACACTCCCTTTTCATTCTCTGTTACTTCTCTGTCTCTTGAATGTATCACTTCAATAGTATGTGCAGTAAGTCTGGTTCTCATGCAGAATCATTTTGGTTGGTAGTGACATCTTGAGATCTTCTTGTCCAACCTTGTGGCTCAGGAAGGGTCAGTTAGTGCAGGTTTCCAAGGCTGAAGTCTTCAGGTCCTCTTCTGAAAGACTGCTTTCTACATGTTCTTTCCCTAGCCAGTGCCTATAGTCATTACTCTCCAGATGCAAGACTTTGCATATTCCTTTGTTGAACTTCCTAACATTTCTGTCTGCCCAGTTCTCCAGCCTGTCCAGGCCCTTCTGAACTGAAACACACTCACCTCATGCATCAGCTATTCCTTCCAGTTTTGTGTCATCTGGGAACATGTTAAAGGTTCACTTTACCTAGCAGCTCAGCTCATTGATGAAGAGGTTAAACAGTACTGGACCCAGCACCCAGTGTACCAAAAGACAGCACTGAACACATGCCACTAGTGAACACACTAACTACTTGGGAGAGACTCATGAAAAATATCATGAGGTTAACTACTCACTATCTTTGCTGAATGAGTTAGCTGAAAATAACCCAAGTATCATTTACATTGGGTTCCTCTTTACTACAAAATTGATAGTACAGGACTGCCGAGGTTGACAGGTGACATTTATTAACACCAACACTCAGTTTTCTATACTGTACATTGCAAGGCAACTGCTTAATAGGCTGGCGTTTTCTTTGCAAAATAGTTCAAAAGACTTAACTCTGCTGTACGCTGCAGCAGGAAGTACTCCAATAAATAACAAGAAACAGAGGAGGGCTATGCACAGCTAAAAGGCTATGCTCCTGTCATATGTACCTGAGTGCACAAACTTTGTGTCCATCCTTCCAGTTGACTGCTGGAACTGGTAGAACTGGAGGCCAGCTTTGGCGCATCTGTAAACCCCTCTGTCGAGGACAAACTACTTCCAATCAGGACATGAAAGAGATTCCTTCAGTTTGAGTAGACTAAAATAGCCTTTCCTTGAAATCATGAGAAAGGGCATCATTCTAGCTTATCCTATTAGACTCTTAATTCTTTATTAACAAACAGTTAACAAGAAAGAAACAGATTATGCTTTGTAAGAGACACATGCTGTATTTTGAAGAACTAATGGATGACTTGAAGAGCACAGAGCAGATTGGGTCAACAATTCTTACCAACAGCACATTGTGTTACTTATCACTGCTTCCCTCATTTGCAAGTATGATGTCTCTTGACTCAGTCCCAACTTTAGCACCACCTGGTTTTCTCAAAATGGTTTTAATTCATTGAAAATATGTTCTTAATTATCATAATGCAATAAATAGCCCATCTGATGTACTTTATGAATAGTTTTTTTCCACATTCACATTCTTAATTTTAGGTTAACAGTTTAGGATATTACTTTAAATTTTTTTGCACATATACATATTTCTAAATACAAATGTTATTGATAAGAAAGAAATCCTCAAAGGGTGTTACATCCTTCTCAGTGAAGCACAATTAAATCTATTCAACTAGACAGACATTATTTAGTAAGTACATTCCATAAGCTACTGATTCTGAAATTATGCTGTAATACAAAGGAACCAATTTCCACATTAATTTGTATTAATGCAATGACTAAGATCAAGAATTCTCCTTATCCTTTTCTTGCCTACTGTGAAACCATGGCCTGAATTCCAGAAACATCTCACACTTGAAAGGCAAAGCCCACAGAAAACTCCCATATTGTGAAGAACAGTTTTCACTCCTGAAGAACAGATGTTTTCTGTCATTCTTTCAGGATCGACACTATTTATCCTAACATTTTAGCTAAGGAAACCTTCTAGAAGTTACTCTTTGCCAAAATTTGTGTTTTGTTCAGAAGCAATCCAAAGAAATTTAGAGCTCGGCAATATACCTTCTTACACACACACAAATTGCAGAGAAAAATAAAAGTCGTGGTTCTGTAAAATAATTTTTTTAAAAAAGGAATGTAGAAGAGTTTGGTGAATAGCCAGCCCTTTGGTTACTACACTGCTCATAAACACCTTTAGTCTTTTTGAAACCTTCTAAACGATAGCCAAGCTTATCATAAGTAAACACATAACCAGAAAAATCAGTATTCCCCCACCACTGTAGATCACATGTTTGATTTCCAGGTCTCAGAGGTGAGTCTGTACTAAGTCCCACTACAAAAATCCTTGTCCCATGA
This sequence comes from Pachycephala philippinensis, assembly GCA_013397055.1. Taxonomy (NCBI): domain Eukaryota; kingdom Metazoa; phylum Chordata; class Aves; order Passeriformes; genus Pachycephala; species Pachycephala philippinensis. Next base: position 1,056,723 of record VWZT01004477.1, on the reverse strand, counting down.
CCCATTTCATTTGCATATCCTGTATAATACAAGAACAATTCTCTGTATAAATTATCCCTGTTCGTGATTCATCAAGCTTCTTATCACAGACATGGTTTTCTGCACCACTGGACAGAATGGCTCCTACAGGGAGTGAAGTCAGCCAAAAGAGAAGCAACTCGACCAGAAAAAAAAAGATTAATTAAACCCACTAATTTATGAAAGAAAAGAGGGCAGCAATACCTATATGCTGCAATTTACAGAAGTTGTATTTGTCCATCTATTCAGAAAGCAAGGCACCTACAGAGCCTTCCCTTGCTCTATGATGACAGTGACTATTTGAAATGGTATCTGGATAAATTTCTCCAATTCTATTTAAGAAGCTGTAAAATCATTAACACATCAAAAATGCATGGCTTAGTTTTCCCATGGCAAGCTATGTTACATAAACATTCACCTGCTTACTCTCCAAATTGCACTGCATTTTTAAAGCTATTATGAATTCATATTTTATCCTACTTCTGTTTTGATGGCTTGTAACAGATGGTAGAATTATTTAGTTTGTTTTCAGTTTATCATGTACCTACCTTATATGTGTTTAACCCAGAAAGGAAGCAAGTGAAGAAGAGGACGAAGGCCACCCCATCGTGTTGCTCTGCCTACTTCCCTGGGGCCACACAAAAGACTGCTTTGCTCCTCAGAGTTCCTCTGCACTGGCAGCTCCTGCCATGGACCATCAGAAAGGGAGGGCACTGAAGAAATCTAAATTTGAAAAGCTGCCAGGGAGACTTTCAAGGCAAACCACTGACAGACTGGAAGGAAGGGCACCGTTCTGCAGATGAGAGGAAACTGCATGGTTTGCACGGCTCAGGAAAATTCTGAAGTTGGACCAGTTCCTCCTTTTTAAAAGGCTCAAATAATAAGATTCACCTAGCAGACCAGAGTTTCCCCTGGTTAAACAATTATCTTGTTTTAGACTATCTGAGTCTGGTCTAGTCAAACATAAATTTACCTAATTGGAAGGTTTCTGCTATCACTTAGTTTGTTCAGCTTGAAGGAAGTTGGGTACCTTCACTCAAAGACTCAACTTTGAGTAGAGTCACCTGGTGGAGGCTCCCTCCTTCTAGGATATATTCATTTCATTTCTCCTTTTGAGATGGAAAAGACACAAATAAATGACCTACATAAATACAGAAGCTGTTAGTGCTAATACACAGAAGTTTCTCAAAGCCCTATGGTTTGGGGGAGAAATAGTGATTCAGTTATTCTGAAATAATTTTGTTTTCTAAAAACAAGGAACTAGTCACCTGCAGTATCTCAACAGTTAATAGTGAAAAATGAAGATACAAAGGATTACCATTCAACTTATTACAGATGCTTTTCTCAGTATACAAGCCCTCTAAAAGTACTTTTTAACAGCACTGACTAGAAGAGAGTTCAGATGACAAGAAAATATATACGAGAAGAATCTCACCCCAAACCACCTGCAGAATTATGGGTTTTCAGACACTGACTTTTCCTTGCATTGCCTGTCATGTTGTATTAGAAGCAGAAACAGAGATCTATCTATACATGTGGTTTCAGAAGTGGCAAGTGCTTTATTTGCCATAACTTCAAAAAGATGAAAGCTCCTAAGGGCAGTTAAGGTCCCCCTAAAATATGCTTGGTTCATACAATAAAATCTATGACAGTACTAATGAAAGTAAAAATGGTTTGCATTATTAAAGCATTTATCTTAAAAAGAAACTAACATTTGAAGCCAACACTTATATTTGTACTATGTTCCAAGTTCTGCCAGTCAGGAGGTCTGGCAGGAGGACTGGAATTACAGCAATAGGACTTACCATAATGCAGACCCTAAGAAAAGGCCATTAGAGTAGCTGTTCTGAGTACAAGTACCATTAATGACTTCAGACTGGCAAGCAGCCCGACACAGACATGATCACTTCCCATGCCAACGGTATTAGTTGCTGTCAAGACCACTGCTAATGCCGGTGTCTGTCACTTTTGACACTGTTGACTGTGACACCCAGTCAACAGTAAAACGGTTTATGAATCTCTGGCTGAATGTGAATCTGATTGAGTAAAATGATTATGCATTGTGTGAATTCAAAGTACAATACTTATTTAACAGGGCTGTAAGAGATACTAATGGAAGTTCCCGAGAAACAAAGCATTCTGTGTACATGATACTGAAGCATTACAATAATGAGGATGTTGAAATATCTACACAGAACTGTAACACTTCAAATATTGTTATCCTGATGATATAAGAACTCAAACTGAATCAAAATAAAAATCCAGGAAATTATTTTGACAATTTCATAAAGAATTCCTCATTTAAGAAGACAGAGACCTAGGAAAACTAACACATACAGACATGCCCTAATTAGGGCGAATTCTGCTGAATTTAATTTTATAGAATCACAGCATCCTTGAGCTTCAGAAGGACTGCTTAAGGTCCTTCATCCAACCCCACCCTGCTCAAGCATGGTCTACTACAGCAGGTTGCCTGGGACCATGTCCAAACAGGTTCTTGATTATCTTCAATGATAGAACCTTCATGAACTTCACACGGCATGAAGTTAATAGGCATTCAGTCTAATGTGCTGTATTTTTCTGAGAGCTTTTTCATTCTTTGGTAGCTGAGACAGCCAGCTGTCCTCAAGAAAAAACATGCACCATACACCATGCAGTTACCAACAAGGGAGAGAAACACTGCTCAGAGCAGCACATCCCACAACACGCTGGAAGGCTGGCAAGTCTTCACTTCAATGGGCAGGACAGTGGGAAAGTGGTTTACTTTCCACTTTACTGCTTTTCTATTTTGCCATTATTGCTTCATTGAAAATAGTTTTTACATTCAGCATCTTTTTCATGTTTTTAACTTTAAAAGGCAACCAAAAAAATCCAGCTTTAGCCACAATCTTCTGATATCAGAATCAACCCAAGATTTGGTTCAATATTACCTACACCTAAAAAAAGCTACTATGGCTTGTAATTTGTGTTGCCTCACACTATGCTTAAGGCTTATAAAAAATCATTTGACTTAGGGTAGTGCAAAATAAATCCAAATTATTTCAAGATAATTTCTCAAGATGCACATAGCTTAAAGAGGCAATCAAATTTACCTGAAATATATACTCTAATGAGAGAGAGAAGTATATTATCAGAACAAGTAATCTTATTAAAATTTCAGCAGCTCTAAAGAGTTTAAATTATTCCTTTCAAGATTTATCAAGGTGCTCAAAGGGAAGACGAAGACTCAGACAGACCACATACTACAAGATAATAATAGATAATTCACCATACTGAGAGCAAGGAAGGAAGGAAGGAAGGAAGGAAGGAAGGGAGAGGGGAGGAGCTATTCACTATTTCAAATGGCTTTTATTTCAGTTGACAGATTTCAAGATGCTTTAAAAAAAAAAATAGAATTATCTCCATTCTATTGATAAGGGTGTTACAGTCCACAGGAATAAAAATAACTCAGTGTGTATGGCTGGACAATTAAAGAATGAAGAACAGTGTTATCCAAAAGCCTGGTACCATCTCAGGAAATGGGAGAGTGCTCTACGCACCAGACACTGTCAAGGGGAATTTTCTTCCTCTCTTCTCCGGTGTTGCTGCTTGCTGTGCTGGAAGACCACAGCATACAAAAGCAAGCAGAACATGAAATCAGATTGCATGTACAGCACAATAATGGCGAGCTGTTTGAATTTCTGAAGAATGGGACAATTATTTTAAAACACGTATGGCACTGGTAGCCAAAGTGCCAAGCTGACGTTGCATGCAATATGATCTAAGGGCACACATCGTAATTGGCTTAGGGAAGGTTGCTGGTTTTAGCTCCACTTCTTGCAAAAAGCCATACCAATAACTTAAAAGGAATATTGCTTTCAGATTAAATTTTAATTACGTAGTTTTAAATACTTACTTTTTCTGAATATTTATATGGTGCAGTACTATGAAATATGTCTATTACAGAACACCACTCTGAAGTGCATAAGCAGAAGTGAAGTACATACCTTGAAGCTTAAAAACTTACATTTCTAAAACATTCTTGAAATTGTAATAGGCAAAAGCCAGAAATTCTCAAAGCGTTTATTCCAAACACTGACAGTCTCAAACAAAACATCCTAATGAAATTAACAGCTCTAAAGGTATACTTTTATCAATGTATGATCGGCAGTAGCTTCGGCTTAAGGCTATGCAAAGTTCTAAACCAACAGAAACTACTTCATTCTTCTAGTGAAGAAGCAAGCATGAAAATAGAAAGCTAACAGTATCAGAATATTGCAAAGTAAAATGAAGAAAACTCTTCTTTCTTGCTTACACATTATAGAACCCCACTCTCTAGGGTATCACTAAAATCTGCTGATTAAGACCTTGGCTTGGTTTGATTATAAGCATGTAGTTTACTTCTCTAAAAAAAATACTGGATTGTGTAATTTCTCACTCTGGAATCCCTTAAGAGGGGATTTTTTCCCCTCTGAGCTCTACTTCTCTTCAGCCAGCCCCACACATCTTGGACACCATTCCTGCACACTTCCCTGTCTGGGCAGAAGTCCCAAAGCAGTTGCAGAGTTAATTCTAGCATCTCCTATTGAGATAACATCAGTGTAAGGAAAAGGGTGACAAAGAGACTGCTTCCCCCCAACTCCAGAACACCACCTTCCCAAATCAAAGTTGTGAATGGCACACTCACACATGCTTGAAATTACAGTCTGTGCTAGGAATCAGCACTAAAGAAGGAAAGAAAGGAAACGATTGCTGGTACTTAATCTATCACTTTCCTCCACTAGCTTCTGGTAACAAACACAAATGCTGACAGGAGTCTCACCTGGTTCCTTGTAGCTGGAAGACAAGGATCAATACAGGATTACCAAAGAAGGAAAAATCTAAGACATATCAGAACTAAACCTCCCAAACTCAAACCAAAAAACTCCATAATGAAGGGAAAGCAGCAATCTCTCACTTCAAATCACAATTTGTAATGCAATGTAATCATTCACCCTCCAGAGGTAGTCAAGCAATATTTTGATTCTTGCCTTTCAGCCATTCTGAACAACTTAATTATCATCCTCTGCTAAAATGGATGCAGGAATGATGCAGGTTTAATTCTCCAGCCATATTTTATGGTGTGTTTGGCTGTTGATGTGAATACTGCAGTTCAGTAAAGCAAGCTGAACTAAACAAAGCTAAAGCTTTTTTGCTTGTACAACGATTTTAAGAGATTTCTAAATAACAACATGGAAATGCAGAAGGACATATTGCAAAGATATGTTGGAAGCAAAACCACTGACATTTGCAAGCCTTATATAGCGAACATCTCCTTCATCTTTCTTCTCTTCCAGATCTGCTCTCTTGCTTCAGCATTAGTCTTATGCTTGTACTGTACAAGTATGTGGAACACACCAATGGGAAATACTTTCAAAGCAATAAATTTGATTTAATAACTAATGAAATTTATCAAATGATCACTTCATTACAGAGTATTTCCCCTTCCTATATGAAGGTTGGGGTTTACTTATAATTTAAAGCACAGATTCAGATCATGTTTCCAAAACACGATTTATATATTACCAGGCATATTTAGTTTCACTGATTTATTTTACTGATACATTTTCAATCCTGCTTTATTTTATCACGTGATTCAAAGTGACAGCCTATTACTGAGTTCATATTTCCTGTCTGACTTTTCTGGAGTTTAGATTAATAAATGTATTTATATTCCCTATTTACACTATAACTTTGGAATTACATTTAGCATCTTCCATACAACAATACACGCTTACCTGTGACAGATCCACTTTGCCTCCGTAAAATATTGACTTTGTATTACCACCATGAGAAAAGATGGAATTTTAGGAAATTAATTTCTCACCCCCCCACAGTTTAGTCAGGATGCTCCTAAAAGGCATACCAAGTTACCAAACTAATGAAGTAAAAATAGACATAATTAAATGATTATTTGTCCTTCCAATGCTTTATACTCACGATAGATGATAAATCACTTATATTTCTGACTGAATCCAATTAACACAGACATGAATAAATTAGAATTACTAATTAGTTTTTTTGGTTTAAATGCTAGTAATATGGAGGGACTAATAAGATTTTTGCTTTAAATGCTAATAACATGGAGGCAGGAGTCCAAACTGAAACCATATTATAAAGTTACATGTGTATTTAACACTGAGATGCAAAATTCTGAAGTGTGCTTATTTACCCAGAACACCATTAATCAATGAGTCGTTTCTATGATACCGGTCATGAGCTGATAAAATATTGTCTAATGCTTTTATTGCAATATATAATGCTAATTTTCTATAGATTTCTTTTTCTTAAACACTGACTGATTTCTTTACCACAGGGTGGTGGTAAAGTGGTTTAATAGTTTTGAACTGTTCTTTTCTTCAAATATTGTAGACCTAAAAAATAATAGTTATCTTGCACTCCAAAGAGATAATTGTGGTTTATAAAGATGTTTTTGTGCATTTCTTAGCTCTTTTGTCCACAGAGGACTGGAATATTTTGTTGGTCAACTGCAACAGTATTTTGACAAAGCGTACATCTCCAGTATAGATGTGTAACAGGCTGTCATTTTTGTCAGAACCAAAGAAATTCTGCATCAGATTAATATTGTTGGTTTTGATGTAAAAGAGCCTGTTAAGTAGACCCTCAGAACAGTCAATTTGCTCATTTAATTGACTCAGTATTCTTCCCTACTTCTCTTAATTGGGTGAGTAGCTAGAATATAGATAATGCAGTATAAGGATAAAATTACATGCTGTGTAAATTCTGCTACAAAAAGTGACGTTAAAACAGTTCAGAATGAAGCACATTTCAATTATATAATAAAAAATACATTGCAGTGACATTGCGAGTCTCCCTGTAACTGTTCCATTCATTCAAAAACAATGGAATGGTTAAATTTGAAAATAACTTATTAAATCACATGGGTTAAAATGCAGAGTCAGGGTACCCAGAATAGCATTAACTCTGATCACTGAAAACAATAGATGACAATCATATGACTAGTTCATTTTTTGTATTTGTAGTGTAGGAAAAAAATTAACCGGATTTTTTATTTTTAAAAATCATTTCTCTTGGTTTCTATCACAACATGTCAAACTCACTGAATTATCTCTCTGAAATTGCAAGGTTCAAGTAAAAAAATAAATTTAAAAATATCAAATTACACCAAGACATGGCAGAAAGGTGGTGATAAAGGCAACCTAAGAAAATCCCCTAGACACTAAGCAGCAGAGCAATTACTGAAGCATTCTCTCCTTTTCTACTACCTAGACAGATCTCCTGGTTTTCTCAGATAATACAAAAAAAATATTGTGGACCTAGGAAACATTATCAAATGCAGACAGTATCAAACACCTTCTAATCTCCTTTACTGCCCTGGCAATTCAGAAGGAGAGGTCAGCATTCCTCTGCTGAGAAGGAGTAAAGTCACACTGGAGAGATGTTTTCTGTACTACGAATCACTCCATTAAGCCCAGCTGCCTCTGTTCATTCACTGAAGGAACACCTCCTCCTACAGGAAAGAGCCGTGAAGGAATCTTCTCAAGCCGGCCTCCTGACCAACATACATGTCGTGGGAGGACAAAGCCTTCCTCTGAGCTCGAGCTTTGTTACCATCTGACTTTTTCCAAACTTTTTAAGGGAGGCTGGTACACTATGGACATGTACTCCTGGTCATGGTAAGTCCTGTCAGATATATCTGCCCGAACATCAAAGACTCCAGGTACAAAAACGTAAAACCAAAATGTGGTCTAAGCCATCATAGCCAAGCTCAGTCATTTTTTCTGCCTGACTTCTGAAAAACTTTGGCTTGTGGGCATTTCTGTCTTCTTTGGTCAAAAAAAAAAAAAAAAAAAAAANNNNAAAAAAAAAAAAAAAAAAAAAAAAAAAAAAATCCCTGAATATCAGATGATATTCACAAACAGATTTACTTGGCTGAAAATCCAAAATTCTTTCAAAATAAGCCTTAAGGAAAGAGTTAAGTTGCCTAACACAGCATACCATTTTTTTCCTCCTTATCTACTGTATATAACCCATAACCTATGAACTAAGCAACCTGTTTCTCCCAAAAGTAATAAAAAACCACGCCCCCCACAAACTGCTATCACTATTTCTATTTTTAAATCTAAGCAAAATGCAAGGATGATAAGTGCCCTGTAAACACACAGAAAGAAAATTACAGAAGAACAGCACAGCACATCCCAACATAGCTTCATTTCAGGTAACTCCAAAGAAATGGTCTGCTTTTCTGTTTAGGTCCTTACTTTATGCAGATCCCTATGGTATCTGAAGGCTATCTCTCATCCATCAAACCTAAAACCTTCACAGTTACAGATGTGATCAGCAGCAAGTCCACTTCTGGACTCAAGGTACACTTCATTTTCAAGTGCTTTCCAGTTCAGAATTCAAATGTGTTCCATCTGAACATACGTGTGAAGCAAAAACATGGTTGCTACTGAAATCAAAAGATTCAAAGTCATCTACGAATCACAGCTCAAACCCCACAAAACTTCATTTGAAAAAAAAAAAAAAAAACATTTTCCAAACTTTTGGTGTTAACTAGTTTTTGCTAAAATTTTTCTATTTTGTTTTTCCTTTGTGTGAACAAGTGTTGTCAGACTGTTTCAAGCCTGTCACTTCATTGCAGCTTATCTTTTAATTTCATTGATCTTCTAAATCAGCGGATTCCTACACTTTAAATACTACTTGAAATGTAGTTTTGGGTGCTAGCATACAAAGACTTAAAAATATTCAGAATAGCAAGAATATTCCATGTAAAATATTTTCTCTCATTCATGCCTCCCTAGCTACTCTAACTGATGGATGGGCATTTTCTGTGCACTTATGCAGTGTTGCTGTTCCCCTGATCTTAAAGGTCTGCTTCATGAAGATGAACAACTTGTGCACATTTGAAAGGCAAGCTATCATCACCATCACCTACACAAAAGCTTTGAAGTATTAAAAAGCAAAATAATTTAAACTGCAGTAACAATACATATTAACATATCACCATTGTTTTAAGACAGAACCGTCTGACCAACTGAAAGCAGTTTTCTCCCCTGAAGCGGTTTTGAAATCATGTCTAGAAGGGTCACTAATTCCACAGGTATCCAAGCTGAAAAAACAAGAGAAAAGTAAATTGCTTATAAGCCAGTAACTCTTCTTTCAGACCAGAGCATAATGTTACTATTATTCCTATTTGATTTTCTTTCAGCATGACAAACTTTTAATCAGAAAACTAGGTCCTGGAGAAGCACGTGGCATGGTGTATTTTTGTTGCAAATAATCAAGATAAACTATCATTCCACAGACTCATATGACCAAAAAAATTATGCCAGGAAATAAACTGTTTTCAGAATATAGGAGGTACAGAAGCATTTCCATGGTAAGCAATGCTCACAGAGCTTCACAAGAGTCTGCCTGAAGAGGGAGCTTTCCAGTGTATGAAGGATGTAAATGAGAAGACTGACTTTAATTTCTAAGGGTGTCCTGAAGAAACAACACTGCATGGTCTGCTCCTTTCTGCAGAAATTTCAAACTTTATAACTTTACAAAGCTAATAATACAGAAAGTATCCGTGATTTGTCAGCTGCCCTACATCACGCTGTAGATGTCATACACCGGACCAAGGATGCAAATCCCTGTAGGGAAACACAGAAGGGCCTCCTCAGAATTATGGTCCTTCCTCCTCAACACCAGATGAAGCTTTCCAGAAAGCTTGTAAGCAGCTTTCCACTCTCCTGTCTAGGTTCCTCACAATTACAGAGGCTCTGCAAAAACATGGTAGGTTTCCAATAGGGTCTTTCCTCAGGCTTTTTTGCATGCTGTAAATCAACAACATCACAGAATCATTGAATTGTTTAGGTTGGAAAAGACCCTTAAGATCACTGAGAGTGATAAGGTCTCCCCTGAGCCTCCTCCTCTCCAGGCTAAACACCCCCAGCTCCCTCAGATGCTCCCCACAGGACTTGTGCTCCAGACCCTTCCCAGCTCCACTGCCCTTCTCTGGATTCACTCCAGCACCTCAATGTCTCAAGGTGTGGCCTCACCAGTGCTAAGCACAGGGGAAGAATCACTTCCCTGGTTCTTCTGGCCACACTATTGCTGATACTGGCCAGGATGCCATTGGCCTTTTTGGCCTCTTGGGCACACAGTGGCTCATGTTCACGTGCTGTTGACCAGCACCTCCAGGTCCTTTTCCACTGAGCACTCTGCACCCCCAGCCTGCAGCACAGCCTGGGGTTGTTGTGAGCCAAGAGCAGGACCCAGCACTTGGCCTTGTTGAGCCTCACACAGTCCTGTCCCGATCCCTCTGCAGAGCCTTTCTACCCTCCATCAGATCAATGCTCCCACCCAACCTGCTGTTGTCCACAAACCCACTGAAGGTACACTCGATTCCCTCATCCATTGATAAAGACATTAAACAGGACTGGCCCCAATGCTGAGCCCTGGGGAGCCCACTCGTGACCAGCCAACAACTGGCTGTGACTTGCATTCACCATCACTCCCCTGGCCCCAGCCATCCAGCCAGTTTTTAGCCAGTGAAGAGTGCACCACCAAGCCATGGGCTGCCAGCTTCTCCAGGGGTATCCTGTGGGGGACACTATTAAAGGCTTTACTAAAGTACAGGTAGACACATCCACATCCCTTCCCTCATCCACTATGCACAGAAGGACCTGCCTTTCCTAAACCCAGGCTGGCTGGGCCTTATCCCCTGGCTGTCCTGCATGTACTGCTCACTGGCACTCAGGATGATCTGCTCCATGACCTTCTCTGGCACCAAAGTCAGACTGACAGGCCTGTCGTTACTCAGATCCTCCTTCCGACCCTTCATGTAGATAGATGTCACATTTGCCATCATCCAGTCAGCTGTGATCTCCCTGCTTATCCAGGACTGCTGGTAAATGATGGAAAGTACTCCAGTGAGCGCTTTTGCCAGCTCCCTCAATACCCTCTGGTGCATGCCAGCAGGGCCCATAGACTAAGTGGTGTAGCAGGTTACTAATAATTTCTCCTGGATTATGGAGGTATCACTGTGCTCCCCATCCCTGTTCTTGCAGCTCAGGGGTCTGGGTACCTGGAGAACAACTGGTCTTATTAAAAAATGAGGCACTAAGTACCTCAGCTTTCTCCTCATCCTTTGTCACTATATCTCCTCCTGCATCCAATAAAGGGTAGAGAATCTCCTTGGGCCTCCTTTTATTGCTGATGTTTTTACAGAAACATTTTTATTGCTTTTTACAGCACAACCAGATTAAGTTCTACTTGGGCTCTGGCCCACACCAAAATATGACCTACTCTGTGCTCCAGAGAAATGTTACAATGAGGAAGAAGAGAAACCCAAACCACTCCCTCTACCCTAGCCTGATTGAAAAAGAAAAAAATACCAGCCAATATTAACAGAGAAGAAAAACAGAAAGAACTAGGAGCAGTTGAGGACATTTTCACAGTCATTTTGGCAGAATATGATCTTTTCCATCCACGTCTGTTTTGCTCTTGTGGAGCAACAGCCCTTGCAGTGCCCTGTTCTCGTCCACCTCAGAGCTGTCTTACCAACGCCAGCTCCTGAAGAACACAAGAGCCCCACATGCATTGCTGAAGTGCCTTCCCTTCATGTGCCTGGATGACCTCATAGGGCATCCACTCATTTCTCACCAGCTGATGCAACATGCGGGGCTGGGGTTTGGACTGCTTTAGCTGAAGAGGCCTTTGGGACAGATCTTGAGCACTACAGTCATGAGCAAAAGGAACATAAATTGAAGCATGGGGGATTGAAGCATGAGTGATGGCTGCCAGACTATGGAAAAAAGAGCAGCTGATATTCCAGTAAGAATGATGCAGAATCCTGATTCCCACCAACCTTAACTGTGAAGTATTAATTCAGTATTATTTGTCCTTTTTGAGACTTTATTCTTCCTTCTTTCATTGTTGTTTGTACTGGTAACTTAATGTTCTTCCTTTCATTGTGCTAAATAAATTATCCTTTGTACTGAAGAAATGTAATCAGTAAATAATACATGGAAAAAATGTAAAGTCAAAGAAAATACGAAAGCAACAAGGTATAGAGACGGGGATACCCTCAAACCTAGAATGAAAAACTGGACCAAAAGGGCATGCAGGACAAAGTGAGGAGTGTTTTTTCACAAGATCTTGCATACTCCAAAGATTTACCTTCAATCAGGAAAAAAAAAGTTTAAGTTTATTTTGTAAAAGAATTACGAAACAGATCTCTCTCACCACCTCCTTCACCATACAGTCAGCAAGACAGTGATAAATGGGACAGGACAAGAAGTGATTTGGGCACAGACTCCATGGATAAACTTAATAATTTAAGAGCAAGAGAAAACCACCATTGTTCCCAATACCATATTTTGGTGCATTTAGATGAGATGCATTCAGAAATCTGTCTGTATGGCAGATGCTCTTATTGTCCCATGAAAGAGCCTGGAACAAAAAGCTTGTTTTAGAAACGGGCTAACAAGCTACTGAATTCTGAGTCAGTAACTGGCTGTTCAGGGAGAATGTCTTAGATTGCCTGGTACCGTATTTTATCTGAACTCTAGGGTAGTCTCAACTGATCTAAATTTATTCTGGCTTTTCATTTTACATCTCAGTATACTCAGGTTCATTTTGTCACAAGCCACTAGAAATAAAAGGCTCTAGAATATGGGCCATCTTCTAAGAGGATTTATTTTATGAATTGGCAACTGATTTCTCAAAAAATTCAAGAGATGTCAAAAAGAAGAGGATACTGCAATCACTTTACTTTTATCTAAGTCATTAAACCAAAAATCAAAGGGAGCAAAGAGACACTGACTACTCTTTATCATTATTTATTTTTTTATTTTATATGTATGATATTAACTATATTTTATACAAATATAAATAATTTTTTTGTCCCAGGGGATGGGATCAAAGCTACACTGGATTTTTACCCAGCAGCTTCAGTTTTTCGGTGCACTGAAGCAGCGCCACTAATTATAAATTCAGCAAGTGATGTGTTTTATTACTTCCATGGTTCTGGTCTCGGTGATGACAGCTGGACATTATTGGGCAAGCTTAGCTATAACTACAGCAGAGGTTTTCCCCTTCTCATCTCCCTGTGGAGGAGCAATGGCTTCACTTTTCTGTCTACAAAATCCCACGCATAGCCACGGATGTGTTCCTCAAACAGCGTGTGAAGTGTGACCACTGAGTGCCTCAGGTGGCCACAGCAGGTGCAGGAAGGCATCGGATGATTCCCGGCACGCGCACGCTGCTCCCCTGTGCTCTCTGCTGCACAGTCTCCCCTGACTCCACAGCAAGCACGAAACATCCCTACACTCTAAGTGGACATCTGGCTGATTGCTAACACATAGTAGTTATTTGTCCAGGATTCCCAGGTATCTCACAGTCCAACCAGCCCAGTCAAGAAGGGCAGCAGCCCCACAAACACACCACAGGAAACTGCCAATTCCTTCTTTTCCCATCTGAACCCCAACCTGGATGAAGCTTTTTAATATTACACCCAAGCAATCAAGTTGAAAAAAAGGATGAAAGGGATGGTTTCTGTTTATCAGGAAGACTACAACTAGGGACAAAAAAGTGGATTTTTCTTTTAAATCCTTTTGCATGAAAGGGAGTTGTGCCAACGGAGCACGTCCTTGCCATAGGAAGCTCGTGGTAATGCAGGATTTTAACCCAGAGTTTACGTTTAAAATTGTTCAGGCCTGGAAGAGTCTTAGTCCAACCCTTAGCATATCAGGCCTAAGACCCTGAATAGTAGTATAATGACAATAAATGATTTATCAAAAAAAAAAAAAAAAATCCACAGATGCACAGAGCCTTCACCTACAGGTGAACCTGTTGTTTGGGGAACTCACTGACTCAGTTCTGTTTCTAGATGGTAAATTCATGCAAATTACCCTTACTCCTAGACAGAAGGATTACAAAACAGGATTTTCAGAAGCACAAGTCCCCATGCTTATACAAGATTTATACAGCTAGGAATCTAAAGCAAACATGATTTTCTTCGAAACTTGAAAGTATTTGAGCTATAAATTTGTAAGAAAAATTATTTAAAAAGTGCTTTTATACTGTTTACACCTTTCCCCTTCCACCCAGTTTAGAATTAAAAAGTAGCCATTTCTAATCATGACATTGTTTTTGCAGATTTTTCACAGATTGGTAGATTTACACTTTCTAAGCAAAAACCCTATGGTACCCTCTGGTTCAAGAAGTTAAAAACCACACACACTTCCATTCACACAATATCTGCCTTCATTCTTCCTACTCCCTATCCTTTGCATCCTCTTTCCATTTTCTCATGTGTGCCCCTGGGCATTCAAAATTATTCTCTACAATGCAGCAAATACACCTTTTCCTGCATCTAAATCAGCTTTTGTTTTTTTGGTTATTTGTTTTTTCTATGTAGCAAAGAACTATTGAGACTGCAACGCTTCCTATAACAAGGCTAGTCTTCAACATTAACTTAGAATACATGAACAGAACACACATTTTTGTACTTGATGTTTATCAAAGTTCTCTCGGATCAGACAGTATTATCATCTTCCCCTCCATCATCCGACGGGACTGTGGCTTACGTTTATGTCACTCACACTATGAAAAAAGCCTGGCTATCACTTTCCAGCTCCATACATTTGCAGAAAAGCAGATATAGGTTTCCCAAAACCCACACACTAGTGAAAGACTAAGCTCTATGCTTGTCAGATTATATTAAATAGTAAATATAAACAGAAGGAACTTCAAAAGGATTTGGCCCGTCTGCCACTAGTTCATACAAACTCAAAAGTGAAAAGGTGCTTATAGGGTGCACGCAAGGTCAGGCTCTAATTTCTGAATACTCGCCTTTTCTATCCACTCAACTGTCGGAGAGGGCTGGGTGCTAGAAGCAGGCTAGTGAACACTGCCATGGCACACACAGTGCTGCTTTTAGCCAGTACATTTAGGCACTCCATTGCCCCTGTGTCAGAAGTTCCTCCCCATCTCCAGTTCTACTAGAAACAACTCTGCAGTGACTTCCAGAATCAATCAGATGAAGACTCTCCAAATCAAAAATAACCTGCTAGTTAGTTTACTGCAATAGGCTGCAATACCCTTCTTAATAAAACCACACAAGGAGATATTAGCTGTCTTAAACTCTATCTACTCTACTGCAACACAAGATGAAAGGGTCAGCTTTCCAGGAGTAAAGGATTTGGAACCAGATTACATGGCAGTTCCAACAGAATAAGGTAAGAAAATAGCCCTCACCATGGAGGGTTTCCTTATGTTTCTCCAAATACACTTTTCCTGGAAGTCTCCAACACAGCCATACAAGACAGGACTACAAGAGTAAGCATGCATAAACATGTACTGTCTTCACACAGAAACAGGTCCTTTGGGAATGATTTTTGAAAGTAGTCATGCTTAAAGGGAGATTTTTGAGTGGGTTGATAAAGTCTCATCAGGCACGTGAGAAATTATAGTAAAGAGTTTATCTGAATTTTTAAGTTCTAAACACTGTCCAGATTTTTGTCCTGGCATCTAGGCTACAAGCAACGACAGAACACACAGCTGCCTAGAAAGACGGAAAAGGTAAGTTACTTGGCTTAGGAAATAAACTCCACTACTCTATCTCGGAATGGTTTTTACGTACATTGAGAGACTTGACTCCTGTGACTTTACTAATCCACATTAGAGCCAGTCACCCTGTGGTTCTTGCATAGACAGGAGAAAAAGCACTCGTAGGAATATCTCATTTATTGTCCACATTTACTTCAGACTGAGCCATAGGGAGTCTAGATACAGAGTTTCCTCTTCCTTTCAATTAACCAGTTTTTTTTTTCATAACCAACCACCCTACAAGAAGGCAGTGATGTTGCAGATGTTTATATATAGTCTGATGCATCCTATTTTAGCTGCCTGGATGGCAGCTGAGTACTAGTCAGTTAGCCAGTACTACCAGCTCTTTCACATTTTCCCATTTTCATACAGAAGCAAGCAGAAAACCACAGCAGCAGGTAGAAGCGATTTGTGTAAATCTGCACTGAGAGAAGATATTGGTTTGAATGCATACTGCCAACAAAGATAAAACACAGAGAAATGTTTCTGCAGGTAGGTTTCTCAGCCTTGCAGCAGCCATGGCACTTCTGTCACAGAGGCATTTGTTTGTTTTTTGGTTTTTTTAATGTTCCAAGACAAAGAACCAAATACAGGACTATGATTTTTCTTAACAAATAAATCTATTTCTGTATTTAGTTGTTAACACTGAACTCTAAGAAACAACATAGGAGCACAGAAAATACTTTACTGGGCTGGGCAAACAGTCCGTTCAGTCCTATATTTTGGCTGTAATACTAATAAAAGATGGTAGATGAGGCTACATAGGGAGAGCACATGAGCTGCTCAGCTTTGTGTAGCCCTTTCGCTTCATTCTCCAGAAGCATCCACTGCTGTTGTTTGGGGGATGTGAAATACGATGGGCCTCCCAAAAAATTGAGAGGATATTAGTTATATCTGAAATGTCACAGAAAGCTGTAGCCTGTTACATGGGGAAGTTGCCAAGTTAAAAATAGAAACTGCCAATCTGACTACAGCTGTGAGATGCATTTCACTGACAGACTGGCTTTTATCTCTTTTATTTAAAAGGATGAATCTCTTAAAAAATCCCCAACACTGTAAAATGTTACCTACCTCGGAACACCAAAACCTGCAGTGCTGACTGCAGAGAGAAATTAAAAGCAACCCCGTGTATTGCAATACATGTACTCATCAGCAGTAGGTCAGCAGAAAGTACTGTGATGGATCTGCTGCTGCTCCTGCTTTTCTACTCTCTGACTGTTGCAATAAAAGAGATCGTTAGGAATCTAAAAAGGTATCTTTAATAGCTGGATGCTCAATTACTAAAGTGGGACTAGCCTGCCTGGGTTTGAGACTGTTTTCAGGGCATCACATTCCCCTATAAAATGTTTAGAGCTGTACATAAACAGCTATGTACCACTCATCTCTAATATCAGCTTCTCTCCAGTGATAGATAAGGACTTCAAGCCAGCTTCCAAATATCACCCAGCTGAATGGCCTTAAAATTAATAGACCTGAAACTTCCGAAAGATGAAATATCACTAAGGTGCAATGCAAGATCACGTTTGATTTCTTCCCTCTGTTGTGAAATGTGTCTTAAAAATGGAGAGAGACAGTTTTTAAAATTGTATTTGTACAGCACTTCATTTTTCAAAATGCAAGGAACCAAGCACACTCATTTAACACCCACGTAATCTCATGAACAGATATTTTCTAGGCGCTTGTAAATCACTTCACTTTGATACAGTAAATTAACTGCACATGTATGTATGGATATGAAAGGCTTCAAACCCCTTGTGTGCTGCTGGACTTGAGCAACTGGTCACTTTTCCACCTCAAAAGAGGAAACCAGTCTACTGCAGGAAGGTGTATTTATTGGTGCATGAGACTCTGCCAGTCCACTCTATGAGAAAAAGTAACGCACCTGGAAAAGTCTCACCTCCAGGCTGATCTTGCGTACACTAGTCTCTCAGCAGGTCACACAGAATATTCTTTCTTCAAGTGTGTATTTTTCTTTGATGTACATAGATTACACTTGTTAATACTAATGAGAGCACTGAGAAATTCTTGAGAACAAAGAGAAACCAGAGCCCCAGGGGATATGCACTCACTCCTACTGAAAATGGTGACTGCCATAGTTTGAGCTGCCTGAACTACATCATGAAGCTTCCTCAAAAGGAGATAAAGCTTACATGCACTTTCATTGGAACATTGCCATAGTGATGTTTGGCTTATATATATTTTAGTCAGAGCTTCTGAAAAAGCTTCAAAGAGCCTACAGTGTACAATTTAATTAGCAATTTATTAGAGAGAGACTGAGGTCGCTTTGAAATTCTGCCATCTGATAAGGAACAAACACATTCAGTCTGAGGTGCTTTCTAAACCATACACAGACAGGGCTCCAGACCCTCATTTAAAATGAAATCTCCTAGCCCAGCATTTTATTCTTCCAGACCACGCTTAGAGCAGTATTGGACCCAGGAGTCCATCAGCAAATAGGTCAAATACAGTAAATTCAGTGATTATTCCCTTTCTCAATGGAGATTTTTGGTTCTGTAAGGGAATAAGTGTTTTGAGTTTAGGACCCTTAGCCTCAACTGAACAACCAAGAACCTTCTACTTTCAGGTGAATTCCTTAAATTTAAATGCAGTGGCAGTCTGGACATAAACCCAGCCTAAAATACCATGTCCCAGCCAGTCACAGATCAGCCTGCAGTGACAGCTCTGTAGCTTTCTGAGAAGCTGGGAACTGCATAGGCCAAACTAGAAAAGACAGAACAGCTGACACAATAGCTTTTGCTCACACCCAGTTTTGAATAAATCAGATTTATAAATTAAAAATTGAAGTCTTCCAAGCTGCTGTAACTTCCACACTTTGGATAAAAAGATGAAATAAAATCTTGTCGAGATCATCTATGAGATTGGCAGTCATTGCAATGAGGAGAAAAATATAGATGCAGCAATTTTTAGAGTGAGAACATAAAGGATGGTTTGCTGCTTCTGACACAGTCTCTTCTTGAAATTAAACTTCTGCTGTCATTTTTGTCTCAAAATTATGCAGTACAAGAATATATTCCCTACTCACCTCAAAATTTCCCTTTTATCTCTGGATCAAGACCCATTAATTTCTTAAAACTGCTTATTTTAAAGGCAAAAGACATACTCCAGAGGTATCATAAACTAGAGGGCACTCCTTGATTTACTGCCTTTACCTGAACATAGAACCATTAGATCTCCATGTTCACAAACCATTGCGAGCTTGAGAAGAAAAGAATTAAAACATTTCTCTTTATTCTAAGCAGCCCCTTTTAATTAGATGCATTTAGCACACATCTTCTCATTACATTCATCATACCATATTTGAGCAGCTTCTCAAATCGCTTGTGATTGCACAAACTCATCTTCTGCAAGAGCCTGAAAGGCGGCTGCTGCTGCTGGCTCCACCTCTCAGCTCTGCAGTTTTTTATGAATGACTAGCAATCACTGACAATGAATGACTGCCAACTGCCCACTCAACCCTTTCTACTCTTCCCTGCACGTACATACTAGAGAAGCAAACAAGCGTCGTGACTGCAAATGAGCCTTCAGTACACTTTCCAATATACGGCATTCATCTTTCAAAACAGGAACTAAATGTTCTTCCGGATACTTAGAGTATAGAAATTAAATATTAAAAGCTTATGCAACATCCTTTTTCTTTCTTTTTTTTTTTTTTTTATCAACCAGATAACTTTTTAGGCATTTAATCAAAGTGAAATTGTCTTTTTCTCAATGCTTCACTGCTTCAGCAACAAACAGGAAAACTGGAATTAAAGAGCCCTCACCTACTTCCAGCAAACAGATTTATCTGCAGCCAAAACACAAAAATCTTTCACTCGTTTTGAAATACTGTTTGGTAAGGTTTCAACATAAAAGATACCTTCTATCCAGAAAGCTGTTACTTCTATACAACCAATTTCTTAATTTAATGGATACATGAAAAAATCAGTACTATTTTGCTGGTTTATTACAATGAGAATGGCCTATAAAAAACATTAAATGTCACAGCTACTATCATGGGCTGATCAATCTAAATTTGTGACTGTAAGCAGAGGGTAAAAACCCACACAGGAGAAACATTTTAATTAGAGATTACTTATTAGGGCCAAATACAAATCAAGAAGTCGCTCATTGCATGCTCTGAAAAGGCTCTGCAATAACTGAAAATTAAAATAAAATAAAATAAAATGCAAGGTATGCTCTCTTGCCTACTGCTTAAGTTGCCCTTTCAGTTCTTGCAACCCTGCAGCCCAGTATTGCCACATCCAGGAACAAGCCACGGGTTTGCACTGAGTTTTCAAGGCTTCGGGACCAACACTTGTCAGGCCTGCTTTGTCTGAACTTCCCTTGGCCTGTCTTCTGCTTAGTTTGACTTAGTTTAGCTATAACAGCAAATAACAGAGCTTTGTATCTCCCGTTATCTAGAAGGGAAAATGGGACATATTAGGGACATGTGACGACAAATGAACGTGAGCAGGTTGTAATCAGCACACTCAGAAACATGAAAGCAGCACACGTACAGCAGTGCCTTCACCGGGCATTATTCAATCAGGACAAATATAAAGGATCGAGAACAGAAACATAGAAAGAGTTGTCAGAAGATGCAGTGTTCAACGTCCTAATGTCTAACAATTATCAAGAATAGACTTGAAGATGTAATTTAACACATTGGAAACTTATACACCATGTTTCAGCATAATTATTGCTAAATAATGATCGTGAATCACAGGTAAAGGCTGGGGGAGGATGGGAGGGACTTGGGACCTAAAGAGATCTTGTCAGTATCTTTAAAACAGCAGCAAATTTAAGTAATTTAATGCATTAATAAGTATTTTTAATGTAAATGTGTTGATAACCAAACAACAGTACAAGGGTTGCAAATCCCATTCTCCACACACTTTCTCTAATTCCACTGGGCTAAATGAAGTTCCTGCTTATGCTCTGCTCACCTGAGCATGAAGAAAATAATGTAAGTAGTAATGTATGTAGAGACAGAAGTATTTCAACACCTTTATCTTCATGTCAAGGGCTTAACTTCAGCTGAGACCCATGAAATCATCACAAAATCTTTCGAAAGGTTTTACTGAACTCCTCCTTAGGTGCTGTGCCCTAAAGGACATTGTTTCCTCTTCTCCAATTCCCAGCAAATACTGATATACACAGGACATGTGAAGTGGTATGAAAGGAAGGATAGCGCTAATATTTCCTTTGTGTTCTGAGGAACACTATTAAAACAAACCCTTAGCAGCAATTTATTTTGCTGTGGTTTGGGTTTTCTTGTGTTTTGGGCGGTTTTTTAAAGCCTTTTTGCAAAACAAATAAAAATACAGAGCCGAAGGAACAGACTAATAGTTTCCCTACTTAAGGAAGATCAAATGGCTACAAAGGAATAGCAGTTAAGGAGGCCTGACAATAAGCACATTCTTACTCAATTAGTTTTCCATCTCTAGCAGTTTTAGGCAGTCTTGTGATGATCACCTCTTTTTTTTTGGCCATGCTTACTTACATCATTACACTATCACAAACAAGCACAAAACTGCTGTCAGTAAAGGGGAAGGTACCAGTTACAGACACAGCCTTTGAAGTTCTCTAACCCTGATAGAAGCTTGGTGCCTTTCCCATCGCACCACACTGACATCCATCTGTAAACAAAGCCTGTCCCCTCCTCGATGTTTGCTGCGCACAGGCTTTGACAGCTGATCACTTTGCACTGGCTGGTTTCTAGGCCAGGCACCCAAGGGAGATGATCAGCCATTAAGACTTCAGTAATCAAGTAAGATTTTTGCTTCTGTCACAACAAAACCCAGCATTTTCCACACAAGAACAGCATTACTCCATTTGCAGTTCTTATGGTCGTCCTCCAGCTTGAGGCACATCTGACAATCCCCACAGGTGTGGGGACAATCCCCACTCACTACCCCACAGAAAGGAGCAAACAAAAGGATTGCAAAAATGCCAAAACTGCTATCTAAAATAGTCAATACGTCCCAAATTTGTTTTCTTTTTTATTGGTTCCCCTGGGTATGTTGCATTTTCAGTACAGCCAACATGATTGCTTAACACATTCACACTAGTGCTATTCATAGCAAAAAAAATCTCAGTAATTCCACTTTTTCTTTTGATCTATTTTTGCAGGTGTTCTGATGCTGACATGATTAGGCTGGGAGCATACTTCTTTTTCTGAAAGTAATTCTGAGGCAAGACTAAAAAACCTTTATCACTGCAAGAACTGAAATACCATCAGTTTTAGGGACATAATTATGAATTTTTTCTAAACTATTTAAGATTCTTATGACAGATTATGAGTAAACAGTACTAACTATTCTTTCACATCCAATTCAAACAATATGATCATGGAGAAAGCCAACATGTTAGGAATCCTAACATATTCAGGAAGACAGTTCTGTTAACACAGCACAAAATCAGCTCTTCAATTATTCTTGATTACATCTATGCTGCCCAGTTGGAAATATCTGAGAGATGCATTTAGACTACAGTAGGGGACATTTATTGTATGAATTATTTGCAAACTGTCAAACACCAGCATGGTGTTTACCTAGAATACGTGTATCGCCCTTACTGTCTTCACTTTAATAGACATGCAATAATTCAGGTATTTGAAGGGTTGTCTCCAAACAGAACAGCTACACTGATATTTTGAAAGCTGTTTTTTCCACCTTTCATGCTCTATTCACTACGTAAATGATGTAAATGGAAGTCATTTATTAAATCTTTCACAGAGATGCATTCAACATGAATCTAAGCAAGGGATGTGTGCATGAATATGGTGACAACATTTCAGACCTTGCCAGTTCTGGGCTAAAATAAGATCTGCAAAGAACTGGGGAGGCAGAGAAAAGCAGTTACAGTGGCATTTTATTTATTTTTTTTTCCTTCATGGAAATCTGAACATTCCTTCTTAAGAAAAGTATACATTACTTATCAAAAGTGAACCACTTTTGTGGCCTCTGTGAAGACATGTTCCAAATATGGTCTCCACAGAACTCATTCTGTACATAATCTATACTTACATACTCCTACACACACAGGATCACGGGATATTTGAGGTTGGAAGGGATCTCTGGAGATGATCTATTCCAACCAACTGCTCACAGCTGGGTCAGCTCTGACGTCATATCAAGTTGCTCAATCAGTCTTGAAACCTCAAAGGATGGAGACCACACAATCTCTGGGCAACTGCTCACTGCTTGACTACCCTTATGATGAGCAAGCTTTTCCTTATATTCACTCTGAGTCTCTCATTTCAGTTTATGCCAAATATCTCTCATCCTCATGGAAAAGCCTGGCTCCATCTTCTGAATAAACCCCTCGTAGGTACTGGAATGTCACTACCAGGTTCCCCCTAAAGCCATCTCTTCTCCAGGCTAAGCAAGACCAGGTCCCTCAGCCTCTCTCAGGGCAAGTGCTCCAGAGCAATCCCTGACCATTTTGGTGTCCTCTGCTGAACTCTCTGCAGCTCATCAGCACCTTTCCTGTATTGTGGGGTCCAAAACTATATGTACCGTATCAGGGAAGATGAAAAAGGTCCAAAAGATGCAATATTCTAGATGATGCCTAGTGAGTGCTGGCTAGAGGATAATACCTACTATTGATTTCCCAGCTGCTGGATGCTGTTGGCCTTCTTTGCTACCAAGGTACACTGCTGGCTTATATTCAGCTTGCCATCTGCTAGGTTGCCAAAGTATTCTGCTGAACTGCCACCAGTCAATCAGTTTCCAGCCCACAGTGGTACATTGTTTCCCAGATGCAGGAGTTTGCACTTGCCCTACTGAATTTCACAGGGTTCCTGTCAACCCACTTGTCTTGTTTATCAGGGTCCCCATAGATGAAAATCCTGTCCTATCTACTGGCCCTCCCAGTATGGCATCATTTGCAAACTTAAACCAAAATGCATTCTGTTGCCTTTTTCAGGTCACTGAAAAAGACATTAAATGGTAGAAACCCCTGTGGCACTCCACTGGTATCCAGGCAGAGTATGAACCATTAACTGCTACACTCTGAGCCTAAATATCCAGCCGTGTTTCCATTTGTTGCTAGTCCATCCAGACAGTAAGGCCCCAATTTGGATATTAGAATATTGTGGGAAACTGTACAGAACTTTCTGTTAAAGCCAAGGTTGATGACATAGTGCTCTCTCATCCACAAAGATAGTCATTTCATCATAGCAAGGCAACTTAGTTGGTCAGGAATGATTTACCCTTAAGAAATCCATTCTGATGGTTTCAATCACCAATTTGTCCAGAAACATATTCCAAAAGGACTCACTCCATGATTTTCCCAGGGGCTGAAGTAAGGCTGGCTGGCTTGTAGTTCTTCAAGTTAAAATTCTGGGGTTTTTTGAAGATGGGCATATTTGCATTTATCCACTCAACAGAGAATTTGCCTGATGTCCCTTTTCAAGATAAGACAGCAACCTTGTAAGGACAACTTTTGACAGAAGTCATAAGCCTCCAGTGTTCCTCAACACAGTGTTCCTCCACTTATATCACAACTGCCCACAGACTCTGGCTGCCCTGTTTTGCACAGTCAGGACATTAAGGTTCTCTGCAGGGTCTCTGTGAGGACACTCTCAATCCTTTTTCCATCTTCCCTGATACCATACATATAGTCTGCTTCTCTCCTCGCTCAGCTCCATACTTGGCCACAAGTTCCAGCACACAGGTCCAGCAGACACAGTCCCCACCTCCAACTGCTCCACCCTCAGTGAGCCTGCTGTTCCAGAGGCTAACATGGCTGCGTTCTTCCACGGGGACTCTCCTGCTATTGCACTGCTTCCCTGGGCAATCCCAACCCATCAAGCAAATGGGTGGACGGTAAAATCCTCCTTCAGATACAATGTTTCCTTCAAAACCCACAAAACAGCCTGAAAATTAATCCAGCTAGCCAGGGCATTCAGATGAACTCGTGAGTAGTTTTTCAGCATTCTCCTAAACTGAAAACTTCAGCACAATCAGAAAATTAAGTACCTTTTTAACTACTGGGACCCTCCCGGAACACGGGAGCCTGAAGTGATTTTTGGCTACATGCTGCATGAGAAAGAGCTTCTTCACAGCAATGGCAGCCACAGAGAAACTCGGGCTGACAGGTAACACATTTCATGTGGCATCGGTTTCTTTAAGCTAGCTAAAAAGACTCATCATCTGAGAGATTTTATGAACATTATGAGGCTTCCTTTTAATTTTTCTGTTATATTTCAAATTAGAACCCAAATCAGACTGCAATATGTTGAAGAACAAGGAACCAGTGCAGTCATTCTGTCCAGTTCCCTTTTGTTTACGGATGTTCATTTATTTGGTTCTGGCAGCTCAGAATGGACCTCCAAGTACAGAATCAGTATTGAAGGTCTGAGACAGGAAATAGGACCACCGTGGAATGAAAGAGCATTAACTGGGGCCAGACATAAACTTCTGACAACATATAATCATGGACAGGTATGATGCTGGGGGAGGAAGGAAGCAGAGAATAATTTGCTTTCATGCATGTTTTCAGAAAGAACATTTAGGTCCCTAATTCATGTAAACAGCATGTCAGATACCATATAATCAGAATGGTTTGGTTTCAAAGGGGCATTAAAGACCACTAGTTCCAACCCCATGCCATGGACAGGGACACCTACTATTAAGACCAGGTTGTTCAAGGCCCCATCCAACCTGGCTTTGTATACCTCTTGGGATGGGCCATCCACAACCTCTCTGAGCAACCTGTGCCAGTGCCTCACCATTCTCACAATAAAAAACTTCTTTCTAGTATCTAATCTAAACCTACCCTCTTTCATTTTAAAGCCACATCCCCTTGCCCTATTACTACACGCCCCCATAAAAAGTCCCTCTATAGCTTTCTCGTAGGCCCCCTTCAGGTACTGGAAGGCTGCTATAAGGTCCCTCCAGAGCCTTCTCTTGTCCAGGCTCAACAACTCAAAATCTTTCAGCCTGTCTTCCTGNGTCTTCATGGGAGAGGTGGTCCAGCCCTCTGGTCATCTTCATGACTCTCCTCTGGATTCACTCCAGCAGGTCCATGTCATTCTTATGTTAGGGTTCCAGAGCTGGATGCAGTGCTCCAGGTGGAGTCTCACCACAGTGAAGCAGAAGGGAAGAATAACTCCCTTGCCCTGCTGGCTATGCTGCTTTTGATGCAGCCCAGGATGTGTTTGGCTTTCTGGACTGCAAGTGCACATTGCTGGGTCATGCTGAGCTGCTGTTTCACCAACACCCCCCAAGACCTTCTCTTCGGGGCTGCTCTCAATCCATTCACCACCCAGCCTGTACTTGTACTTGGGATTGTCCTGACTCATCTGTAGAACCTTGCATCTAGCCTTGTAGAGCTTTGTGAGGTTTACACAGGCCTGCATGTCCATGTCCCTCTGGATGGCATCCCTTCCCTCCAGCGTGCTGACCCCACTGCACAGCTTGGTGTCATTGGCAAACTTGCTGAGGGTGCACTCGATCCCACTGTCCATGTTGCCAAAAAAGATGTTGAACAGCGTCAGGCACACCACCAGTCCCTGAGGAACATCACTTGTCACTGGTCTCCACGTGGACACTGAGTCACTGACTAAAACCCTTTGAGTGCGTCCATCCAGCCAATTCCTTGTTCACCAAGTGGTCCATCAGTCAAATCCATGTCCCTCAGTTTAGACACAAGGATGTTGTGTGGTTACAGGCACACAGTAATACCAGGGTACAAGTGCTACAAAATGTACCATATAACCACGGGTATAAATGTTTCATGAGCTCCAGCAGAGCCTAAAGAACATATTGCAAATTGGGTAGAAGAGAAAATGATGCTCAAGGAAGGGGAAAGTGGGTCTTCAGCACTCAGGTCCTTAATCACCCAGCATGTGGGGGAAAAAAAATCAAAACAGTTCCTCATCATATTCTCATGACTAAATAACTGGAAGCAAGGGAGGGGGAAAACACAAAGACTCACCCCTAACTATTCCTTACAACTGGCTTTATGCAAAGCCAGCAGCAGGGCTATTTTAGATATGTAACCAAATCCAACTCTAGTAAGAACATAATTACATAAAAATGGAGTTTATACAGAGACCTCCCGCAGGGTGTGGGGTATTATTTGGTAGCTTTGTAGCCTACTGGATGTCCTAGCCCCTTGCCCAGTGCCAACCCAAGGCTTATTCCCAGGCCAAGAGATTTCCCAAGAAATACACCATACTCTGGTGGCTTGTTAGGTTGCTTTCATTGATCACTGAAGCCTCCACGGGCAGTTGTCTCATTCCCAGATTGACAGTTTCTCTCCTGTAGTTTACTAGCACACATTGTTCAATTCACTGAGACCATATTTTGCCATTTAAAAATTTAATTCAAACTAGTTCACTTCTCCTAAAATTTTATTTCTCCCTAGTGAAGCCTGCCATACAATACTAGACCATATAAGCTTCACAAAGAAGGTCAACACCATCCTGACCTGCATGAGGTGGGGGCACTGCCAGCAGGTCAAGGGAGGTGATCCTGCCCCTCTACTCAGCCCTGATGAGGCCACACCTGCAGTACTGTGTCCAGTTCTGGGCTTCCCAGTACAAGAGAGACATGGACCTACTGGAGCGGGATCTGCAAAGGATCGCAAAGACAAGTGAGGGTCATGCAAGGGCAGGCTGAGAGAGCTGGAACTGTTCATGCTGGAGAACAGAGGGTTAGGGGCATGTCATTGATGTGTGTTAATATGTGATGGGAGGGTACAAAGAAGACTGAGCAAGGCTCTTCTCTGTGGGAGCCAGTGAATGGACAAGGGCCAAATGTCCAAACTGAAATAAAGGAAATTCCTTTTAAACGTAAGAAAAAGCTTGCTTTTTTCAATCAAGAGGCTGATTGAACACAGGTTTCCTACAGAGGTTATGGAGTCTCCATGCTCGGACATACTCAAAATCTGACTCAACATTGCCCTGAGCAATCTGCTTCAATTAATCCTGCTTGAGCACGGGAGCTGGTCTAGACGATCTCTGGAGGTTCCTTCCAATCTTAACTATTCTATGAGTCTGTGTGCACTGTGGTGCCTTGTAGGTAGGTGTTCTACAATATTTTGCTCTGTGCTAAGATTTTTCTCTTTATTTTTAATGTATATGCTTCATTATTTCTCACAGAATCAGGCTAGAACTACAGCAGCATAATACAGTAAGTTCAAAACTGTTCATTCAGGAATATTGTTTCAGAAGCTGAACGTGGTTGTATCATCAGATGGTGCAGAAAATTCATGTTTCATGAGTACTTCTTCAGTGGTCCCGCCTCTATTGCTTATACTTATGAAAACATAGTCAAAAAGCCCCACAACAGCAGCAGCAAAGCTTCCTGCATGGTCAGAAATGTATTTGCTGTAACTCTCGTTATACTCTCTACACTAAGTTCATTTTGGGGAAGGATGGAAAAGGTCTCAAATCCCTCATTACCAGCCAACTGCATACTTACATCAGTTCTGCATCCAGAAGTCTGGTGTATTCCAGGGAAAGAGGTCAGGAGACTAGCTTGCTGTTAGTTAATAAAAGTGTATCTTGCCCCCAAACCATAAATTGTCACATGCATTATTTTCAGGTAAGCAGTGGAATAACTGGTCTGTGCTTTCCGGTTTGTGACAGAATCTGGACAAAGCAAAGAACAGTTCAGAAGGCCAGCAGCATCTGAGCTGAGCTAGCCTGTATCCAGAGCACAGGTTACAGTGGCAGCTGCTAATCTGCATTAATTCAAACTTTTGCCTATAGTACCTGTAAATTCAATCAAGAAGGGTGTTAAAAGCACTGTCATTTTAAAAACAAAAGGGTTGTATAGCTTTAGGACCCAAATTATGGCAACATCCCAGTTAACTTCACAGGTTGAATACCCTCTCCTCCAAATGCAGTGGGTGCTCAATAGTGTCTTTAGCTAAATGAGGTCTAAGTGTGCCCAACTAAGAGTATCTGAAAATGGTTAATAAATCCAGACTTCTACACAATTGATAACCATGTTTAATGTGTATCAAAAATACCAGTGCCTTCCTTGCCACTGACACCAACTTCATCCATTGGTAGCAGAAGGTGGAAAAAACATATAATTTATGGTTTTCAGTAAATATCATTTTGACTAATTGTCAAAGGTAGAACCAACTTAGTTTTTGAAAGCTATTTGACAAATATAAAAGACTAACAACTTCCTTTTAATAAAAGCCAAATTTAGCATTAATAATTAGAATTTTTATAAAAAGGAAATTGTCTTTCAACGCAAAGATTGGCACTAGTTCATGTTGTCAGATTTGACAGCATGAAATCACGGAACAAATGACGAAATTCTGCAGCTGCTAAATATGTCAAATACACTTTACAAGTTTTATTCTTATAAATTCATTATTAGGAAGCCCTGGTTTTGCAAGGAACCTGTCGCTCTTCCCAGTGTACAATTAGGGCAAAAATAGTTCTAAAACACTCCTCACCTTGCAGTACTTTTGACATTTTTTAAAAAGCCTTGGTCTGCACACAGCGTTGTACCAGAGCCCTACAGAGTTGGCAATAATTCAGAAACAGCTATAACAGTTTAGGAGCAAGTTCCTACAGCTGTTTTCCATGAGAGACTGAACAACCACATGCACCAAGAGCCAAGGCACAAGCTCACCCAGCTGACTTTGTACAGAAGTAGATGACAGCAAACCCAACCCAGTGAGGCAGCTCAGCAGCTGACTGTGACCTGCTGGCAGTGAAGAGCTACTGAGGAGTAATGTTTTAAACCACTTCAGCTACAGGTACTGGATTTCATTTTTCTAAGTAGAAAATAAAAATATAAACTTGGGTAACAGATATTGTATGTGTGGAGTCACATCAGCATTAGCCTGATGCAGGCTAAATTGCTGTACCTTTGTGGTTGGACACACAACGTAGCATGTTTTTAAAAACGTAAATGCAATCCCAAATATTTTAATATATAAATCGGGCACAAATCCTTTGAATAATTATATTGCAAATAAAGCATATTTATTTTAGAATAGCAAAAAAGTGCTATATGAATTTTAAAAATCCCATTGTTTTATTTTCATTGTTCTTAAAGAGAACTCAAAATCAATGTGACAATAAAATCACTTTGAGAAAAGCATATGCTAGCAAAATTTCTTACTGGACTATTGAACTGTTTTTTTCTGCATGTTCCATCTGATTTGTTGAAAACCATTCACAATTTAATGTTTCAAAAGTCAAGCAGACACAACATACTTTTTTGCAGACCTCATTGCAGCAGTTTACTTCAGCATCTACTGACTATATTCATTTCTCCTCCTGACATCACTGTGGATCACATGACTGCTCCTGGTCTCCCTCAATGAAAAAACACCAGTGCTGCTTTACATCAGTTCATGCTGGGAATGACTGCAATCACCCAAATCCTCTACTCCCAAGTTCTAGAAAGATTCTCGCAGTAAACATCCATCCTTCTATCTTTGGGCAAGGCAACACAACTTGGTGTCCTGAAAAAAAACTTGGACACGTCATTCTTATACCCTGTGACACTGTTTTAAGAGCAACAGAGAGGGTAAAACACTATTTCTATATGGCCTAGACATGGGGAGTTCATTTGAGACACTAACACAGAAAGCATGATGCTCTTGTGGAGGTTAAAAAAGGTGAAAAAACATAAAATGTAAAAGCAAAACTATTTGAATTAAAAGCTCAAGCTCTGTGATTTAAGCAGAATTCCTATATGGAAAATGAAAGAAATCTTACCATAGTCACTATAATCAAAGATCACATCAAATCACAGAATCAAAGAAGGTTTGTTGGTGTTTGTCAGATAAGATGCCTAGCATGAACACTGATTCAGTTCCAAACGAACTTTTTTTTTTATTTTATCACTAATAGGAAAACCTTTATTAGAAAGCACTTGTGTATCATTATCACTATGTTTTATTTAGTTTTATGTGGATGAAGATATCTGTTACTTTTATAAAATCGTCTTTTCCTATGAAAGATGAGCGAGTCTATTTTCTGCTTACAATAAAGCTTGCTTCCTGACCTCTGCATATTGAAAACATGGACTATTTTTCTACTACTTTAAGTCATTTAATTTCCAGCACAATTAGAAATACATTTGGTATACTCTGCTCTACCTGTATCCTTTTTTCTTGGCTTTGGTTAAGTCACTGAATCTATTAATATAATATTTCTAATGCTATCTTACATTGAGACCTATTGACTAAAATTAAATGGAAGCTCTACAGTACTTTTTTGGAACTCCATACTTCTCTAGTACCTGGAGAAAACCCTTCAGCACTTGCACAGAATGTCCTCATTTGGCCTTACAAAGGGTGTCCTGGGTAACCCAAAAAATTTGTATTGTATTCCATATCTTTCCATATCTTGTTTGTTGTCCGGGCAATCCATGGGGATCCTTTGCATCCAGTGATTATTACTGTTATTTTGCCTGCTATTCTTTCAGTTTTTAGTAAACTGTTACTTTTTCACTTACATCTTCTCACACTCATCTCTCCTTACTGGTGAAAGGGCAGTTGTTAAAACTAAAGGGGAGGTAGTTTGTTTCCCAGCCTCCACCCTGTAAGTTGTCTTAAACCAAGACAAAGGGAGTTGCAAGAAATCAATGCCTTGTCCACATTACACTTACTGGGAACTAGAGCTAGAGCAAGAACAAAAAATATTTTCAAGGTCACCCAGTAAAATACTGGAGAATCTTCTAAGTTCTTAGTCCCAGACCTGTTAGTTTGAGGTATGGGTAACCTTGAGCATTTATTGACAGTTATGTTCTTTTCCTTATAACATCACATCCAACTCCAGGCAGTCTCTGCCAGCTCTATATCCACATGCGAATGTTCCCCTAAGGGTTATTTTTATGTTTTCGCTACGTATTCATTAACGCAGGTTTTGAAGCAAGATATCCCCCTGTGCTGTAACTCTCTGATGCACAGGACAGGCATCCAGGAACTGCTTCCAGTTTCCTGATCCTGAGAAAGAGGATTTAGCTCTGACACATAGCTACTGGCAAGCAGCTCCATGTTGCCTCACTGACACAAGGAGTGAGATTCAACTTGCCTATCTTCACACACCTACCAAAAAATGGTATCACTAGCTGAGTTGCTCACTCTAGGTTACTTTTGTAGTTGGCATAGAACCGAGACATGGTCGACATGGACCTTAGGATGAGATCAATCTACCCTAACAAGTACCCATTCCTCTCCAATGCCAACTACGGAGAATTTCGGACTACAAACTTGCATGGAGGTTTCAGGTACAGGGATGCACTTATATTTGTTAAGTTGAATCCCATCAATGGTTTCTAAGTGAGCACATACTAGTACAGTTTGGATTTGGATGTGGCAAAGACCACATACCAATAATATTTGGGGCCACATTTTCTTCTTTTATGGTGTCTGAACAGCAGGAGGACTCCTGTATACACACCAGAGAGCTTGATCTTTACAGATGTAACAGTGATCAGCTAACTCCTCTCAGCTCCACAAGGTTTAAGTAAGAACAGCATTGCACCAGCCTGGAAAAGACACTCTCCCTTTGACACTTTACGTGTAAGATCAAGTTTCAAACATGTCACTCAGTTTTTCAGCCCACAATCACGAATTTAACCTCCTATCAATCTGGCTGGGAATTCCACATCCCCGGATTAAATAAGCTCTTACACAGAAAGTTTCAGACTTTCCTTTCAACAACATGAGAAGAAGCCTGAACAAAATGGCTCTCAGGCTGACCATCAGGAATTCTATGGATTCATATGGGAGAAAGACTGATAAAAACTTAAACTCTCATGTAAGTGGTTATTCACAAGTATGGTAAATTCTCAGTGGTTTCCCCCTTTCCTACTGTCTAAACTGAACCAAATCTGCATTACTCCAAACCATAATTTCCTGTCTTGGGGCAGTGAAGACACATATTCAGGACATGTCCCCAGCTAGCCACTGGGATCACAGGGTGCCCAGCTCATATGGTGGTGAGGAAAAAGGTGCCCGGTAACAAGATACCCCAGCAGAGTAGCCAGGAACTGAAAGCCCATCATGTAGACTGTGGACACAGCACTGGCACCCCTGGGAAAGGGAGCACCTTTCCCACCTTCCATCAGAGACTGTAGAAGTCACAGTCCCATGCCACACTCAAGGAACACACCAATGTCTAAGAGAGCAGAGGAGAAGTACGACCCTATTTTCTTCCCTTCATCCCCGGTCCTAATCCTCTCAACACACACAACAAGTCCTCTTTGACCTCCGCCACTCCTTCTGTTCCTGTGAGACAGAAGCACAAGTTGCCTTTAGCTTCCACACCCTATTTTTAAAACCAGTACTGCTTTCTGATTTTTTCAGGTCAAGCCAAGCTGCCTACGAGTCTGTTGATGCTCCATATGCTGCTGAAAGCTGGAAAGGAAAAAGGGCAAGTGAACACTGGCAGAGATCAATCAGAAGGAGTGGGTATTTCAATGCCATCGCGTGTGACTGAAGAGGGAAGTCATTCTCAGTCAGTGCTTCCCTAGAAGAAAGCTTTTTCTTTTACAGATCTTTACACATAAATACTGAGTGAATATATCACGTACTAAATGTAAATGTTGAGCACTGGAGGACTGGGCCATGTTTTCCACGTACAAAATACACAATTCCATTCAGCAAAAATGATAAATACATAGCACACTGGAGTCCACCTCCATTTTATTCTTCATGTGTACATGGCGTGTAGGAGGGGATGTATGGATTTGTAATATCATGAAGAGAAGTCACTGCCACCATCACTAGCTGGTTAGATATGAAAAGGAAAAGGCTGTTTTTTCAGTTGGCTGAAATTGAAATCTCATGAGAACAGCTGCTGTCATTTGAGTTCAGGCCAAGATGGCAACATTTGAGAAAAAACAACTGATCTTGTGAATTTCCCACCACTTGGAACTGAAATTTAGAGATGCCAGCATCAGATATTTTTAAGTACAGAGTCGAAGTTTAGGCAGAAAACTGAACTATTGAAGCAGCTACGCAGTCATCACCTGTGTCAGCCTCTCACCCACACCTCATCTCCAGGGTCCTTAAAGGTCCAGGAGCTCCAGAAAACTCCACAGCTGGAAATGGTGGACAACAACCACCATTGATTGTTGGCCACCATTTTGAACCATGGAGCTTTCTGGAGATCACAAGGAACCTTACACTTCAAAAGGAAAACCCCATTTGGCAGGAGCCAATTTTCTCATAGATCAGATGAAATGAGGACTTTAAGTCTCACTAGGTACATACCATCATTGCCTTCTGCTTCAAGGACACATCTTCAAGTCTGCCCTTTCTAATTTAGGCATACAGAAATACAATTAAAATTAACTCTACTAAAATAAATCATTATCCTATGTACCCAGCTTTCTAAGGCTGACAATGAAGCACACAGGACAGATGTTAATCGTGCCACTTAACG
Organism: Pachycephala philippinensis; assembly: GCA_013397055.1. Classification (NCBI taxonomy): domain Eukaryota; kingdom Metazoa; phylum Chordata; class Aves; order Passeriformes; genus Pachycephala; species Pachycephala philippinensis. The sequence continues at coordinate 1,022,723 of VWZT01004477.1, read as the reverse complement.
CATGACTGGGTGGATGCTGTGGAAATGTGGGTGGTTTAAAACTGGATATAATACCAACCTACAGCTGCAGAAGTAACTGAACTCTGCCTCTGCTTTAACAGCAGATCTATTATTTATGTGGACTTATTCATATAACAGAAAGATGCTTTTAAAATGGCCTCATACCTAAAAAGTATTAACCGAGCACTCAAATCACGACTGAAGAATCATAAGACAAGTTTTAAGAGCTAGTACTTGGTAATGCTAAAAAACAAAGATTATAATTGACACACCTGAAGAACTCTCTATACAGGCTTGAATGTATTCCTCTATTTTTGCTCATTACAAAATCTTACCAAAATATCAAAACCCTCTTTTAAGACCTTTTGTTATTGAAAATTATTCACATTGAAAGATCTGCAAGTAATTTTCACTTCAAACAAAGATTTCAAAATACTAATTATCTTGAATTTGAGTTATGTGAATGATTAGAATGCATGATATATTTCTGCTCCCTCACTGAATGACTATAAATCTGTAAGGCAGGGCTGCAGTGCAAACAATTGTGATAAATTCACATTAAATATCTGCATCAAAAATTTGTATGTATTTCTTTAAATATGCAGTCTGCTCAAAGAATCCTATAAGTAAAGGTGCATGGAAAGCGAAAGTAAAATGTTTATCAACACAGTGAAAATTTAATTTGGTTTTAAATGGCAACGAAAATGTGTGGAAGATGTTTCACTCTTTTTCTAGTTCTCAGGGTACTCAGCAGATATTCAGTGAAGAAATGCCTTTGAAATAGGAAAGAATGTAACTTTTTAAGTATTCCGAGTGGAAAACTGTTACATAGATATTCCTTCACCTGTAAATGCTACCCTACACTCTGTACAGACGCCAACACTGACTTTAAAAGAATAGTTACCCTAAAAGCTAATAGCAGCCATAAAATTCTGCATTTGGAATACAGGCAGCATTCTATGAGCAATACTGTCTCCACATCAAGATTTAGGTAATTTAAATTACAAGTTCAAGTTCTTTCTTGGTTATATTTTGTGTACTTGAAAAAAAATGTCAGAAGACCATGATTTGACCTCAACCGGTCAAGATATTCAGTTTTACATCCTGTGGACTAGATGGCAATAGCAGAGTAAAACTAAATTTTAAATTTCAAATTATATTATAGCATAAAAGCTTACTTCAGAACTGTCACACTGTGTCTGAAACCTAATAATTTCAGACACAGTGGTAGGTAAAAACCTTATTTCCTTTCATTAGAGATAAGTCATTAATATTTGTGTGATAACTACAGTACATCAAAACTGAGTGCATTAATCTGATCAGTCTCCTGACGTGCTTTTAACTTTTCAATTGCTTTCTTAAAAATGGCCAATGTAAATTGCATTATAACAGTTTATCTGTATTTTGGTTTTTATGTTTATATCACTGAATTCACCATAACAATACGATATCTAGGTTTAAAGTATTATTATGTGAAAGTATTATCAAAATCACTACCAATTAGTGAGATTAATTAGGCATGAATAATCACTCTGAAATATTTCCTTAAAGAAGACTAGTTTTAGTAAAAAGCTATGATATTTGACACTATGATTAGTTTAGTGGATTTTTTTGCATTTGTTGAACAAATGTCAAGTGACTCTCTTTAAGTAATTTTATACACAATTTTATACAGTTCTGCAGTGTGCACTTTTCTAATTAAGAGTCCCTGTTTCAGACAAACTATTCTCAAGTAAGAGTTAAAAGCTGAGAGACTAAGTGTATGAAGTTTGAGGGAGGCTCTTCCTGCAACATGTGTGATCAAAGTCGCACCAAAATCAGATGAAGCTTGGTCAGCATGGCAAGCAGGAAAGTCGTGTAACACATGCTTAAAGTTTAAATATTCTTTTGCTCAATTTAACACAATTTCAGGTGTGGAGAAAAAGTGGAGAAAAATCTACAGAAAACTGTATCAAATTTTTTTCTAGACTGATTAGAAATAAGTAAGTAACTTACACGGTTTGGTTCAGTGACCTGTAAGATAAGCCATCAATACTAACTGCACTGTTAATGAATTACATTCACAATCTTTTAATATAACTCAATGTTCTGTGGAAACAGATTCTGCAAATGAACACATCAAAGTGCTTTAAAAATATTATTTAGCAATAATTTTACATTCAATATTATTCATTACCACATAAACTAAGTTCACACTCCCCTTTTTCTCCTGTGGGGGCTGACATACTACCCTTCTGAGTGGGTTTAAACTCATAGCCATTAGCCTATCATCTGACAGTCTCTAAAGAATCATGATTTCCTAAGTATCATCAAATATGCAGCCAGAAAAAGATATGTCAATCCAACTATGTATTTTTATTGTTGGTAACAAAGTCATTAAGTTTACTTTTTTAGGGCTCTTTTTTTTTTATTTTTAAATTTGGCTGAAATAAAGTGGGGGCATAGCAAGGAGGTCCACTGAAGAACTAAGTTACTATATTTTAACACATACTTACGTTACTTATTTGTAAATAGTCTGGTGGCCATAGGGTTTTTTATTCATTACTTTCAAGTCAAAAGCATTCTGCCCCTGCATGGCAAATTAAAACAAAGAGTAAAATTTCACTGCAGACCGGCTTCTAACACTTGCCAAACAGGAGTCAGTGCACAGAAACTGGCCCTTATCAACCAGTTCAATAGCTGTTACGAGTAGGAAATTCAAAGCCCTTCAGACTTTCGAATTTTTCAGTTTGTTCAAGGCTTTTGATCCACACCCAGAATATCACAACCATGAAGCTCACCAGAGGCACTTTGCTTATGCTTCTTACAAAGCAGTGAAGGCCTCATAGGATCATAGAATCATTTGGGCTGGAAAAGACCTCCAAGAGGTCATTGAGTCCAACCATTAACTCAGCACTGCCAAGTCCACCACTTAAGCATGACCTTATCTGCCACATCTACAGACATCTCATACATGGCACCATCCTCTGCACAGGACACCATAATGAACAACAGGAGACCAAAAAGTGATCAGGGAAGCAGCTGCAATTCATTGTGATTGAGCCAATTCTTTATTATTCGCTCCTGTAAGTCACTTCACAACTCCAGAGTTCTAAAATTCAGGGTTACTGACAACAGCCAGAGCCAGCATGCATGTGATGCCGAGATGCCAGTCTGTGGATATAGTTGAGGTTTGCTTGCATGGCTTAAGTGGCTTAATGGGTGGGGTATGCCTCTGTAAAACAGATAGGCAGATCAATTTTTGCCTCCTTACTTGATTGTGGAAAAAAAAAATGTTTTTAATGCCAAAAGGTAAATAAAATAGGAGCATCCCAATCACTTAAGAAGAATTCCCCAGCTATACTTCAGACTCCGTAAGTGCATACTAATTAGCATATGAAATGACAGATAATTTGTTACTTCAGTGTTAGTAAATATTTTTGATTTTATTGTTATTCGAATTACAAGTAAAAAATGGATAGGCTTATTTATGACACTTTCTTTTAATGTTACTATGGAATAGAGGTACTCAAATAGGCCTTCCTTTAAAAAAGGAACAGGTTTTCAAACAGTGACAACCTTGAAAATTCTCTAAGGTGTTTCATCTAAGAACTATCTTATTTCAATGACAGTTTTTTAAATCAAGGCCACCATCCTTAATAGGCACTTTTTTTTTTCAGTATTGGTGAACAACTACGATATTCTGGTCTGGAAAGTGCTAAAAGATTGTGAGGAAACATTAAAACCAATTATCTTGAACAGATACTGTAACTATGTGCTGAAGTGAACCACATGAAAATTAAACCTACCATGCTAAAAACAGAGGCATGTTTCAGCTGGGAACAAACACTAACATAACATTTCAAACACCTAATGATAAACAGCAAAAACAGGTAACATACAATGTCAGCATGCTACTGAATTGCATTATAGGTAAATGACAGTTACACTTTAAAAAAACAGTAAAGGATAATTAATACTGACTTATGTCCCTCTTTAACTTATTTTAAAGTCTAAACCAGTATTTTTCATCTCACTGATTAATGACGTATTAGTAAGGTACAGGACTTTCAAACACATAGCTGATAAAGAGATGTACAGTTAGGTTAACACATTACAAAACTTTTTAACACTATGTATCTTCTAATTTTAAGTAAACACACATTTTGTCCTTACACCTAACTCCCACTTACCAGATTTTCTATACTGAGAGAGGTGCTATTGGCTGCACAGAATTCAGCATCACAGAGCTAAAAAACAGTCTCAGTTGGCAGAGACTGGCATATTCTCAAGTACAGGTTTGCAAAATGACGACAGGAACTTCCTGGGTAGTGACTCTGTATGACTACAGGACAAACCTCCTTGCTGACTCTGCACTTTCAAAAGCATTCAGATTTTGTTTTGAGTCTCATTTGTTGTGCAGTGAACATGTGTGTTTCAGAGAACATTGAAAAAAACTTCTTCAAAATGGTTTATTTGTTAACCTTTTCTTACTGCCCCTGGAACAAGTGGGTTTTCTTTTATCCAGAACAATCTTTCTCAGGTAAAGACCATGAAGCTTCTGGATATTAAAGGTTATCTCTCTTCTTTGTTTGTGGAGCTCAGCGATAACGAGTGCTTGAAAGAAGAAAGAACACAAGTCTATACATTGTTCTCCTGAGACAGATGACATCAAACACACAGGACAAACTTCTACCAGCTTTTGAAGGAGCTACTAAGGGAAGCAAAAGCTTTTCTAAACAGAAGCCAAAAACCAAAAAAAGTCAAAATCTGACAAATCTTATTGATCATACCATTTTAGCCAGAGCTGTGCATGCCCTGGATGCTCTAAGTGTGCAGTCGCAAAAGCAGAGCCCCTGACAGCAGATTATCCAAGTACAGGGAACACCACAACACATGGACACCAACAGATGGGAGAGCAGAAGGAAAGCATGAGTCAGTATTGGTCCATGTGTCAAAAGAGCTGGCACATGAAATTCCAGGTATAACTGCAGGTCCGGCAGGGGACAGTCGTATAATGAGGAAAAACAAAATTTGCAACTGTTTGCAGAAAGGTGATTAAAGCACTCAGTAGCTTGGGCATCCAATGTTTTATTAGGATCTACACAGTACATGTGACTTTAGCCAGGCCTTAGTCATATGCTTTTGAGGGAAATGACTATCAAAGGTGAAGGTAAATGTAAGAAAATTGAAGAGAAAGAATTTGTGAAAATACAGGTCACTCCTTCTAAATAAAGGGAGACATAGTTGATGTACATTTCAGTAAAGCATTTGATACGCAGTCAAATGGGAAATTATCGGTTAAACTAAAGAAGGTTTCTTCAGCAACCAAGCTGAAGAAAAGGCAGGAGAACATTTCTCTGAGAGGGGTACTACCAGCCAAAAGGAGGATGACTAATCAAGTTTCACAGAATTGGGATTAGGATTGCCTGTATTTATCATTTATTGCAATAGTATTTCCAGAATAAGTATAATTGTGATGAAGAAATTTTCTTGTCATACAAATTCGGGAGGCAACAATAATTAAGGGAAGACTGAATTGTACACGAAGTCAAATGACCTTAAGTATCACAAAAAGATTACATTCAGTAGTACAAAATGTATTGTCAGGCAGCTACAGATTAATAGCATCTATTACAAGCTATGAGTTCATTACCTGGAAACGAGTGAGGAAAGAGACCAAACAGCCCAAGTCTGCTCGTTCATCACAGCATGGCTGTGAACAACAAACGCAGTCCCAGAATATGGTAAATATAGTGCATTACTGATAGAGATGCGAGAACTCTACCACAGTAAAAGCTCTCTCAAAACTTTGTCTGTACTGAGAAACGCTGTGGAAAAGCCAGTGAAAGCCTAACGATGTAGCCAGCTTTAAATGTAGGTGTTTGTAATAATATTATAGAAACAGGCAGTCAAGGATGGCCTACAAAACTGTATCGGACCTCCTGTTAAAGCATTTTGACAATGTTGCATATATTGTTACCCTTAAATAATTCATATGTTGCATGTACGGTAATTATATACAAATTAAAGTTTCACCTAAAGGCCTTCTAATCTCTCATTAATGCAAGGTGTATTAAATAAAGACAAGAAATTATCTAATGAGAAAGCAAGACACAGTGGCCTGTGATGTTTTGCTGTAGAAGTGGTACAGGAAGGTTCCCCTCACTTTGTTATGTTCACATACCAGTAACAAGTGAGAATTAGTAATTAGCAACATACTTTCCATTAGTCCTTAAGAATTCAAGGATTTATGGACTTGAAAAATGTAATGAAAAAAATACATCAAGTAAATGTAAAAGGGCAGAATATAAAACTAGAATGGAGAGAAATGAAAGGCACCACTGGAATGACCAGAAAAAAAGGGTAAGAGGAACGAACTTCCCTACCACCCTGAGAGCCTCCTCAACTGCAGTGATTACTTCAGCCTAGCTGAGATGATGAATCCATCTGTAAGTTGTATATCTTGGTAGCCACCCACTGACAATTCTTGAATTTTAAGAATATATTATGACTCTGGCCAACCTCCTTCTGCATTTTTAGGAAGAAGGGAGAGAGGAAAACCTCTTGGAACATTCTGCTGGGCAAAAATGCAACCAGGATGACTTGGGAATGAAGCCTGCATGAGCAAAACAGACCTGAGGAGCTCATTTGGTTATCCAAACAAATCTTGCAAGAACGTAACACAGTCTTCTTTAACTACATGAGGGTAAAATGCACAGAGCAGAAGAGCTGAACAATAAATAATACATATACACTATCTAGAAAATAAATTCAGCCTGAAATTTATAATATCTAATTACCAGGCCAGATGTGATGATTGATCTCTTCTAAGCCAGCATCTGGGGGCCTTGTGACAGAGGAATCATTTTTGCAGAGATCTGAACAGTTATATGTGTGTGTACAAAAAGCATCACTCCTAACACATCTGAAAATACCAAGCCCTCCTCTGCAGCTGAATACTGGAAAATGTAATTTTTAACCAGATTCTAAAAGCATGCTATGAATGTCAAAAGTAAAAATTACAGAGCTACAAGAATGGCCAACTTCGTGTATTTTACTCTACCGTAAGTACACAGCAGCCAGAAGTACACTGGGAACATCACTGAACAGACCAAATATTTAGATTGAGCTTTTCAGCTCAGGTAATAAACACCACACAGAAAATCTGAATCAGGCTATAGCATGCAAGTGGAGGAGGACAGACAGAGTATGGGAAACACCAACAGAATTACATGGTTACTCAGTTTAGATATAAATATTATCCTTCTGATTCAGATGTGTGATCATCTTTTCATTGCTGGTCCTTTGAAGTGCAAACACATAAAATCATGAGAAGATATTTTTATCAGTTATCTGAATTATTTCCTACTATCATAATACCTGAATTATAAGGGAAGCTGCTACTAAAAGCCTTTTTATCACATAAGAACAGTATACTGAAGTAGTTATAACTCAATTATGACCCACCAATATATAAAAGTAGGAATTTTAAATCCAGGAATCATCATTTGACAAGTATCTTTCAAAACAAAAATTTAATTTACTTGTGTGTGTGTGTGTGTGTGTGTGTGTGTGTGTGTGTGTGTATACACATATATACGGTTTTTCTTCAGATAAAGATTTTAAAGACCAGCAAGTAATTCAACTGCTATATAGGGGGAAGTAATTTAGGAAGACATTGTCTTATAAAGAAGTCTTTCCTCAAACCAGCACAAACTGGAGCGGGCAGCATCCACACTGATCATCTGACGTTTAGCACAGTGGTTCTCACCTGGAAGAGGCACATCATCTTTCCAGGGACTGGCAGAAGTCCAGCCCTGCCTTTGTAGGCAGTTGTTGACACATTGATTTGAGCCACGTGGTTCTGTGAGCCGGCACACGGCTGTCCAGGGCAGCTCCCACGTAAGGCTGCTGTTCTGGATCTGCCTGCCTTTGGCTGAAAGGTAAGGGAAGAAGCCAAAAATAGCCCGTTGCTCACTGGTGATGATTCTGACCAAATGACTTGAGCACAAATCACTGATCAGTGCTGACAAAACACTAGCAGCTGGGAGAAATGCAGTGCTGTAGCCAGTTCTCAGCTACCTCCGCAGCTTCAATAATTTAACCTACAGCATGGCGTTGAACTGATCTAGCCAGAACAAAAGCCAGTGGAGGCATCCCTTCAACTGAACTCTGTCCTTGGTTCAGGAAGATACATTGGGTATTTCAAACACAGATTTCATAGTGGTTCCATAACACAGCCACTGCTCTTTTCTGAGGGCTCTCTTCTTTTTTGGTAGAGAAAGAATGGTAGAGGCAATGCTGGTTTTGTCTGGAAGTGAGAGGATGTTGAATCCAGTGATTGTCCATTATTCTGTGTCACTGTCAGTCTACAGTCAGGCCACATCTTACTTATCATTGACTGAAATCTTGCATATCTGGCTTCAAAACTGTCCAGTTTCAAAAGGACCAACAAAGCATTCTAAACCTAGTGTGACTTGGCAGGGAAAGATTTTCTGGGAATTAGGATCCATGAACTGCAGATTTCACAAAGACTATAGATGCATTGCTTCTGATACACCATGGCTTCATTCACGCATGAAAATCAGCTGTGATTTACGCAGCTACCCAGAATATATCTCCAGGGTCTGGATCTTGAGTAAGTCCCAGTTTGCAGCTCTGATCACCAGAGAAGAAGCAGCTGTGACCCTTGTGTTGTGTTACCCCTTTTAGGGTATCTATGTATGCTGACGACACAGGAAATTGGTGTGCTGGAATCTACTTACTGGATCATGCTCCTCAGGCCAGGTGCCTAGAGTTAGGGGGTGCAAAAGCTCAATGTCTACCAAAAGACATCTTTCTGGACATACTCTAATTACAGATCTAAGCCAAACAAGTTTATTCTCTCTTTCAAATAGAAGTTCCTCAGTTTTACTTGTGTCAGTCAACCATGCATATCTGTGCATACAAAACAGAAGCTGAAAAGAAACTGTAAATACTGTATTACTGGGCTATCATTATCTATCTTGTTTCATTGGCCATTTCTATTTTAATACTGTTCACCTCTTCGTGGGAGGATCATGTATCTCTCACCAGTGTTTTCAGCTGAGGGGACTCCACATAGATTTTCAGTGGCACCAGCACCACCGTGAATACAACTTGTTTCTGAGCCCACCCTGGCTCGCACCCCATGTGCTGCTGCCGATGATGTATTGAAAAGCAAACAAACTCAGACAGATTTCTTTTCTGAAAGTAGCATTGCAAGCTCTTCACATATTCACTTACTGCAGACTCCTCAGGCTGATTGAAGACAACGATAATTTGAGGGAGACATATTATGTGGTTTACACAAAGAGAGAAGAGACTACCTTAGATGTAGCACAAAGAGCTCACAGGTCCCTACAGCATCTGGAAAGCATCAGACACATGTCTCCCTAAGAGAAGAGGGCACACAGCTTCCAAAGGTAGCTAAACAAACAGTGGCATCATCAGCTACTAAACTGATGTGCTGACAAAGTTTTGAAAATTTACTTGTTAGAGTTTTTTATTATTTGTTGATGCATAATGAGAAATGTACATACAGGAGAAACATGTTAATTCAGTTGACACATTTCTTGATTTCTGAGTTCTCACACATGTAAACTTAAAGTTGTCTTTAGTTTTTCAAGGAATTTCTATGTGGAAAACTAGTGAATTTTTCTCCTGGGACTGAATACTCACACAGTCTGACAAACGTGTACATATGAGCACACAGGTATGCACCAGGGCCTCAAAGCGCCATGTACATCTCAGCTAGTTTTTGGGGTGCAGAATGCAGCCATCACATCCCAATTGTTACTCCAACCTCCTTTACTAGCCAAATGGGCACTTTCAGGCTATGAGTCATTTTGTCTTAGCATAGAGGTAAAAAAAAATAGGTTCTTCAAGGGTGTGATTCATCGGTCCTGTTTCTCTCCATTCCCCACACAGGGAGCCTTGGGTGACTAACTCAGATGTAGATGTCTGCATTTTGCCATATGAATCCCACTCACAGTCTGTAATTTCCCAAGCGTATCATACAAGAGCATGAGATTCAAAACCAAAGAAGGGAGGTAACAGAGACAATTTCCCTATCCTCCCCCCACCTGTGCCAAGTTAATTATATATGTTGCTCTTATACTGTATGTGGTCCCTAGAAGATCTGACAATATACCTTGACTTGTAAGACTATCAAAATATTTTCCAAGTACTACTTTTTTCCTGATACTCAAGTTGAATGTTATTACAGAACCAAGAAAAAGCTCACAATGAATATCACACTTTCAGGAAAGAAACTAGTTAGATGAAATTATAATTCAATTGAATAGATGAAAATTGGTTCAAGGGAAAGAAATCTGCATGTCAGAAGGTTTTGCCATCTCAGAGGACAACCTAGATTCAGGCAATCTGAAAAGAGAAAGAGGGTTGATCTGTATTCTCACAACCAACCAGAGCTAATCAAATTTTCCTAAACTGATTAATAGAAACAAAAGAAGAAGCAGGGGTCCCTGTAACTGCTCTGAATATTAACTTGAAAACTGTAGTCTCAAGATGACCCTCAGGACTGGTAAAGCTGAATTCTCAGTGACGCTGGATTTTTAACCTTCCCTGGAGGTGGCAGCAAAGGGGGAAGAAAAAGAGAAGCCACTATTTCCTTCACTTGCAGAGACACAGAGATGAGAGGAAGAAATAGCACAAGGTGATATCTGAGGAAAGAAGGAGCATAAAGCATTTCAGAGGAAGTTGAGAATAATTAATTTTTTTATTTACAGAAAGAAGGAGAAATTTCTAATTTCTAAACCATGCAGAACATGTTCACTCTAGAAGTTGAGGCAGCATCCACTTAAGCAGCCTCAGCTATAAGAAATTAAATCTTTCCCCTCATTTGCCCCTTCTGACTTTGATGCTTTTTTTTGTAATTCCACTTTTCTGAGCAAAAGCACAACTACTTGCTTTTCTGAAATATTTACTGCTGTTTCTCAGTATACAAAGCCAAACCAGATGACAGATACGGAACATACTATTTTCACAGAGGAAGAAAAAACAAATAAAGCAGCGCTCCACACAGATATCTTTGAAGTACTTAAAAACAAAGACATATCTCAGGATCCCAAGCAACAGGATGTCTTCCTCAATAATCTGCAAGCTTCTGCTTAAGGGAAGTTGTCAGATGAGAGATCCCTATTAGTGAGTATTTTCAGTGTTCCCCTGAGAAGAGGCAGACAATGAAATTACAGTTCATGACTTCGAGAAAACTGCTGTCACAAAAAGTTAATGATATTAGCATACTGTGTGAGATATTAGTACATTACCTACAAATATACTTTACAGAAATACTGGACCACCACTAGAGTCCACGTACACAAATCTTCTCTGGAATCTCTATAGGACAATACACCTCTGCTTTTCTTTCAAGACATTGATTTGAGCTGTTTTACAATTTTTTTTTTCAGTTTTGTCATTAATCTTACAAGAATTTCCAGAGACATTTCCATATTAACATACTTGTCTTTTTTAAAGTGAAGCGCAAGAACATTTCCATTTTTAGAGGATTCTTCACAACTAAGAGCAATGTATTCCTTCTATTAAAATACTTTGCAGACTCATTCTCTTCCAGTACGCATCTAATGCATTTAGGTCCCAAACCTGCAATGAGCACAGATGCAGGGGTCTGCCCACACACAGCAGGAAAAGGGCCATAATTCTGACTCATCTGGTAATTTATGCCTCTATACTGGTGTTACAATAATGTTAATATTGCATGAAAATATTTCTATAACACTTACAATATTTGTCAAAAAATAATATTCGGAAATTGTCAGATTGCCACCATGATTCCTACATGATCAGAATATCTCATCTTCCAGTAGGCTACACTGGCAAGGGCATGCAGGAACACAGCAAACCCAAGCACACATGCTTTGGTACTTCCACTGTTTGTAATGACCTGAGCCACAGACAGAGCTCGGAAGGTCAAGGAGGGAATATGCCAACAAATAAAAATATCCAACTCGGTTGCTGCGAAATGCCTCCAAATTCCATGGTGTAAAATGCTTTGCCTGCTGCCAACCACAGAGTTAGCAGCAGACCTTTAAGGTCTAACACCACTGTCTCTCATTAAAGTGTACATTCAGCTCTTGCTCGTATCTCTCTCTGAGCAATGCAGAAGACAACCACAACTCTCAAAAAGTGGTTAGCAAGGAAAATCAACAAGTTTACACCAGCTTATGTGTAGCTATGACTGTACAGAACAGGTGTAATGTATAAGCAGGGTAAGTCACAGGTAGAATAAACGTGGGAGTATTACATTTTCATATATATATACACTCCATCTCAGCTAGGATAAATTTAAAACTTGAGACCAAAATTTAAACTTTTGGATGGTATTCCTACTATCTCATTTAATCAATTAATTTGGTTAAATTAGGAAATGTCCCCCACTAATTTTTTCCTAAGTTGTAGCATCTATCACTGATGAAATATAAAATATAGGAAGTTTTCCAATTTTTGCTTGGATGCACACAGCCAAATTTACACAAGTTTGCCACAGTTTGATTTCCTTTTGTATTTTGCCCTTCCATGCTTGCATTTCAGGTATCTTTATTCTTCTGTCATTAAGTATACTAGGAGTTACACAAATGCAGCTCCGAAATCCTCAGTAAGCAGTGATGGAATTGCAGGGATGCACTTCTTTTTCTTCTATGTCAAGAAGACAAAAAGAAAAGATTATCAGAAACAAAACCAAAAATTAACAAAAACAGAAACAAAAACAAAACAACAACAAAAAACCAAAACCAAAACCAAACCAAACCAACCAAACAAAAAAACAAAACCAAAACAACAGCAACAAAAAAACCCACACCAAAACTACAGGATGGTTTCAAACTGCTGGTCAAACTAAAAGAAAATCAGCAAATGCACGGGCAGCGGAAACAAGAACAAGTACCCTGTGAAGAGTATAGAAGTGAAATTCAGTTGTGTGGGGATGGGGCGAAAGGCCAAAGTGAAGCTGGAACTGAAGCTGGCAAGGGATGCAAAGAATAACAGGAAGGCCTTCTACAGGATGCTAACCACAAAATGAAGGTCAAAGAAGGTGTACCACCCGATAAACAATGCTGGAAAACTCTTAACAGTGGATGAGGAGAAGGCTGAGGTGTTCAACAAATTTTTTGCCTCAGTATTCAATGGCAACGTCTCGAGGGGGTGGACTGCAAGATGGGGACTGGGGGAACAAAATGCTTCCCACTCTTAAGTAAAGATCAGGTTCACAATCACCTGAGGAACCTGAACATACAGAAGACAATGGGACAAAATAAGAGCA
>VWZT01004477.1:996331-1009293 GCA_013397055.1 Pachycephala philippinensis | reverse complement strand
TGCCTGACCAACCCAGTGGCCTTCTATGATGGAGTGACTGCATTGGTGCACAAGGGAAGGGCCACAGATGTCATTTATCTGGACTTCTGTAAAGCCTTTGACACGTTTCCCCACCACATCCTTCTTTCTAAAATGGAGACAGAAGGATTCAATGGGGGGACTCTTGGGTGGATGATGAACTGGTTGGATGGTCACATCCAGAGGGTTGTCATCAATGGCTCAGAATCCCGATGGACATGGGTGACAAGTGGTGTCCATCAGGGGTCTGTATTGGGACCAGTGTTATTTAAGGTCTTCATTAATGACAGAAACAAAGGGATGGAGTGCACCCTCAGCACATTTGCAGATGACACCAAGCTGAATGGTGTGGTTGACACATCTGCAGGACAGGATGGCATCCAGAGGGACTTGGACAAGCTCAGGAATTGGGACTGGGGAATCTCATGTGGTTCAACAAGACCAAGTGCGAGGTGCTGCACCTGGGTTGGGGCAATCCCTGGTGTCAATCCAGTCTGGAGGATGAACAGATCTAGGGCAGATCTGCTGAGAAGGACTTGGGGGTGCTGGTGGAGGAGAAGCTGGACCTGACCCAGCAATGTGTGCTTGCAGCCCAGAAAGCCAATTGTATCCTGGGCTGCATCCAAAGCAGCGTGGGCAGCAGGGCCAGGGAGGTGATCCTGCTCCTCTCCTCTGCTCTGGTGAGACCCCACCTGCACTGCTGCATCCAGCTCTGGGGGCCCCAGCACAGGAAGGACATGGAGCTGTGGTTGGAGCAGGTGCAGAGGAGGGCCAGCAAGTAAATTAGAGGGATGGAGCACCTCTCCTATGAGGAAGGGCTGTAAGAATTGGGACTGTTCAGCCTGGCCTTCCAGTACCTAAAGGGAGCCTACAAGAAAGCTGGAGAGGGACTTTTTACAAGCATGTAGTGATAGGACAAAAGAGAATGGCTTCAAACTGAGAGTAGGTTTGGATTAGACAAATGTTGGGAAAAAATTCTTTACTGTGAGGTTTGTGAGGCACTGGCACATGTTGCTCAGAGAAGTTTTAGATGCCCCATCCCTGGAGGTGTTCAAGGCCAGGTTGGATGGGGCTTTGAGCAATCTGATCTAGTGGAAGGTGTGCCTGCCTATGGCAGGGGGGTTTGGAACGATGTGATCTTTAAGGTCCCTTCCAGCCTAAACCATTTGTTCTATGGTTGAAACAAAACTGTTGCTCTGAATGACTAAGTTTATTAAATGAATCTTTACATACTGAAATGACAGACCTAAGCATAAAAGACATAACTCTGTGTGTGTGTGAATGCATGCATGTGGCAGAGTGGGAAGATGTGTAATTACGTAGATACATATGTTACTGGATAAAACAAGCTCATATTTGGGACGAAAATAACACAGATGCAATTCCTAACTTCTTGAAATTTTCTCTTGGAAAGGTCAAATCATTCAACTCTTCTAGATCCTTCCCAATTTTTGTAATTATTGGGTTCATGTCACTCAAGCCCTAACACAATGAAAAACATCGAGTGCTTTTTTTATTTCCTACTAAATTATTAGAAACCCTCCTCTGATTCATTCCTGCCTGCATGAAATTATAAATAAAACCAAAACCAAACAACACAACACCTTTTCCTACCACTATCTGGTTTGTGGCCCTCAGATGTGCAAACACAAGTCCTGTCATTATACTTTGAGGGTCCATATTCTCAGGGAGCTGTAGTGCAAGGAGGAATGGAGAGAAAGGTACCTACAGGCACATCATTCTGAAGCTAGATGATGAGAAGTGGTGGCTGGAGTTTATTAGTTCTTCAGTCAGTCAAAGTCATTACTTGGCTTCTTTACTCACTTGTATTAAATTGAGATTGCTTGAAGGCACGTGGAGCAATTTACCTTTATACATGAAATAAAGGAATTAACAAAATTGAACACAAAGAAATCATTATCTGATCCCTGGCTGCAATACTTCACATTTCCTTAGCATCTCTCATCCAAGATCTCAGAGCATTCAGAAGGCAAAATCTTCTAAAGATGATTCCCTGCCTTGCTCAGAGGTTTCTGCTGGCACAGGTTTGTGTCTGCCTCTCACTGAAGGTGTCTGTGAGGCCTTCAGGGGTCCAAGGCCATACTCACGACAGAAGTCTGAAAGTCTGAAAAGCGCAAATCTGCAGGCACAGGTTCATGCACGGCTGGAAGGTGCACCAGGAGGCACATGGGGACCAAATGCACAAGCAGGGCATTTCCACAGCTCTGCTTGCATAGGTCTTATGGCACTTGACAGGGAAAGCACTTGAGAGCACAGTCTCTGCAAACGGCTGTATTGGAGACAACTATTTTGGAAACGGCAGACACACCCACCCATTATGCTTCACTCATCCACAAACACACATCTTTGAATTACTGTATCCCTTCTCATTTCCTGCAAAGAAGTTTGTCTTTTCCCTTTCTCAATATACTGTAAGAAGATACAGTTGAAAATTAAGGAAATTAATAAATAAGAAAGACAAAGCACATTTGTTAGGATTGTCTGGCCATTAGGGAATCAAAATAGCAGTCTCCACTACTGTGTGACACATTATGGGGCTTCATGAATGTAAAAGCCATGGTGTCACAAAGAGAAGCATTCCTCCAAGGAGTGTAGACAGGGAACTGTGGGCGGAGGACTGAATTTTGCACACTTTTAACTACCAGTATTTCATTTCCAACACTAAGCTCCCTCGGTAAGACATGAAATTCTCAAGGCGTGGTACTGAAGAAGACACTGGATGGTGACAGGTGAGGACAAATCTCTGTGTTTCTGACTATCAATATCACACCTGCAGAGTTGATTGCAATGTCTGAAACAGTCCAGAACTGCACAGGTACAACACTGACGTAAGGCTTTATTATGCCCCTTCCCTTTTATATGCAAATTCTTTTCTGCGCATCACAGAATCTCATACAATGACCTAATTTCACACACTGAAATTTCTGAACTGATTTATAACAAATATACTGGTGGATATGTACATATATATATATGTACACATTATAGAAAACGCATTTAAACATACCACAGAAAGTCTGCAGAAATTGCCAGTAAGGACTGGTGAAGACCCTCACCTGTGACATGATAACACTTTACATAAAAACCAGGTTTTAGGATTCAAATTTACGTTCTTTATGCAAGATCGTTAGCCATCAGGATCCAGAGTATTTGGATATATTCTCTCCCACAGTTGATGCAGCTGGCACAAAAAGTACTGAACTCACTCAGTATATTTGAAATTACCAAAATGACTTCACAGCTCACTAGTTAAGACATATGCTTAGGAACCTGACTGGGTATGATCCACTCTCTAATCAAAAGAAAACTTTTAAATACACACAATGATTTGGGGATTTTGTTCTTTGGCTTTGGTTGTGGGGTTTTTCTCAGAGGGGAAAATGAGTGAGAATTTTCTGATTAAGCACTATTTAAAAAAACACTATTTTTTGTCACTGTATATCCAAATTTTCTTTTTTTTCTACTTTGGGGCTACATCCCAAAAAATAGTAATCAGCACACACACAGCAGTACCGACTAGAGGGTGTGTCATACTCTTTTTAGTCTACATGCAGCATGTAACATAGTAGGGCAAACATTCAGAATGGTTCGGTTCTCCTTTCAGACACCAACATAAATCTGATTTCACAAGTATCTGGCCTGCTGAGTGAGCACTGGTACCGAGTTCTTGAAAAAACAAAGGCAAGGAAAGAACAGACTCCCCAGGAGTACAGCAGACTCCTGCAATTCAGCATGCTGGTGGCTGCATCACAGCTACAGCACAGGGGTAGACACCCTATTACCAGTAGATACCGTATTACCACACCAGAATCAGCAGAGGCATTCAATACATTCAGCATTTCAGCTCTCTTTCAGAAACACCACAACTGCACTGAAAGCAGCGAGGAGAGTATCTACTGACTTCAGCGGGGAAAGGATGTCACCAGGAGTCTCTATAGAGAGTATCACACTTAACACACAACACTTCTCCTATTTGTCATGATACGTTATAAGGTAAACTTCCACCGTTTACTCAGGATTAGGTTTTTCAGAGACAGAAAATACAGTTAATAAATGAAATGCAACAGAATATCCTTTCAAGAAGCATAAACAAATATCACCTGTTATTAATATGCTGTCTTTCTTCCCTTCCACAACACCACATTCCAGGATGTTTTGAGTAATTCCATTCTCCACCAATTTTCATTAAAGTGGAAGACTTGAGGGTCTCAATATAATGTAAGTTAATAAGTACATCCTAAATAAAAGTTCAACCCTTCTGCTCTGTCTGCAATCCATTCCTAAATCATAAAAAATTTAGCTGTAGCACAGTGATATTTTAATTTAAGATAGAACTCAGAAATATCTTAATTTGAAAATAACTGACATTTAATTGCATGTATTTTTAGCCATTTGTGAATTCCTATAAGTTAAACTAATACAGTTGACCACTCCCTATCTTTGTGTGGATTCCTTTGGAAAGTTTTAGTAAAAAGCTTTGAAACACTTCTCTTAGAATCATAGAATCATGGAATCATTTTAGATTGAAAAAGGCCTTTAAGATCCTCAAGGCCAACCATTAACCTGTTCCAGCCAAAACCAGCACACTCAGCACTTGCCAAGTCCACCACTAAACCATGTCCTTCAGTCCCACATATATCACACATCTGTTCAATACCTCTAGGGATGATGATTCCACCACTTCACCTCCCTGGGCAGCCTGTTCCAGTGTTTGAAAACCCTGTGTGTGAAGAAATAGTTTCTTATATCCAATCTAATCCTCCCCTGGCACATCTTGAGGCCACATCCTCTTCTCCTATTGCTTGTTACCCAGANCATAAAACTTGTGCCCTTAATCTTTCACCAGCTTTGTTGCCCTCCAGGGAAAATAACTTCCCTGGTCCTGCTGGCCACACTGTCGCTGATACAGGCCAGGGTGCCATTGGCCTTCTTGGACACCTGGGCACACCCTGGCTCATGTTCAGCCACTGTCAACCAGCACCCTGAGGTCCTTTTCTTGGGTTGCTTTCCAGCCACTCTGCCCCAGCCTGTGGCATTGTGTGGTATTGAAAGGTTGGTTGAATACACAGTGACTAAGAAAACTATTTCTAAGCAGTTACGGATGGGGCAATACATCATTAAATGTAAACCACAGCATACGGGTATTAAAGAGATGGCTGAAATAATTGTTTTCAACATCTTCACTTCTGAAGAAAGCAGCTTCCTTCATAGGCAAAGAGAACTAGGCTCTGATGAAGCAAATATTAAACAAATGCAGAAAACAGAAACAAATACAGAAAATCTCCTTGCCTAAATTATTCCAGTGGCTTGCTTGTACACAGGGAACATAGGGACATCCCTGTTTCTAACTTATAAGCGAGGCACTCATCAAATGCACCACCAGAGAAAAAGTCCCCCTCTAAATTTGCCTCCTCAAATTCTTTCCTCATGTAATACCTTTGCAGTGGTTACACCCTATTTCTTGCAGCTTATCATAAATAAGCATTCCCTACTGTTATACTGACTTACTAGCTTTGGAGAAGCAGTACATCCTACTCTGGCAATTGTTACCAAGGTTCTCATTCCACCTCAACATAAGACAGCCATCACTTAAAAGAAAAAGTAAAAAGGAAGGGTTTTGTTAGGAAGATAAAAAACACACTCTTCAAAACAAATTTGGTTTTCTCCGTAACTTCTAACTAGCTTATTTGCACCTATGTATATATTTTTCCAGGTGTTTAGTCCTCCCTAGAACTCCAACAGGTATCCTGGCTGCTAGAGCAATAGCATAGATGGTAACAGTAGCATATCATTTAGTCTCTTCAGTGCAATTAGCATTTTGATAGATACAACACTCTTTATCCTAACTATATTCCTTTGGAGGTTTGTCTGGGAAGTGAATGCAATCCCTTCTGATGCCCCATCTAGGACTGTGCACCTGGAGATTTCAAGGACATCTTTCCTTCCCAGGTCATGTCTGACTGACCACTGCATGTAAGGCCTACCTAAATATACAAGAATATTTCTAGAGCTCTTCATCTCTTCATCTACTTCGTTTCTCAGTTTTCTTCTATCAGACATTGTTGGGACTAATTCCACTAAATTATTAAAAATACATTAGAAATAGGCATACTGCATTCATTTTGTGCAAAATTCAGGAATAATAAAAAAAAAAACCAACAGTCCCCCTTCAAAGTTACAAGAACAGATATTAAAAAGCTCAGACTGTCCTAGAAAATGGGAATACTCAGCTATATCCAGCCTCTCTTTTATAACAAGGACTATGAAGTGATTGAGAGAATCTGGAGCCTTTGAGCTTTACCTGTCAATACCCCAGCAGTAAAAAGTTCATGAGTCCGTTACCAGTCACAGTCTACTCTAACACAGGTTCCCCAGGAAAAAAAAGAAACACATTTTGGGTCCTGCTCTGATCACAGCTTGGCCAAACATAAAGATTGGATCTAAGTAACTCTCACGTTATTCTGACACGACTTTCCAAAGCTATTTCTAAGTGATTTGGTTCTTTCATCTTCATTAAAGATTGACCTACAAATTCCTTATTTGTTTCACTAGAAACAAAATATTTTCTAGCATGTTTGGAAAGGGGATATTTTTGGGAATCCAAACACGCAGCTGTTCTTTTTACAGTTAAAACAGAAGGATGCGTGCTGCTTAAAATGTGTATGGTGTTACACACACAGCTGCTTGCCTCAGCCAAAGGTGTAGTGTGATTGGAGGACGGATGGGAGTCTCAAGAACAACAGCTTTCTCAGTCTCTAATGGATTGTTCTTTGAGAAGCTGGGACTACACAAACAAAAGCAGGAATTGGCAGGACAAGAGTGCTGAGGCTGTGGAGAAGAGAGGATATCAAGCTGGATGTGGAGAGAAGTAAATGGGAAAGAACAAGAGTGCAGAAACAACATGTGGTGAAAGATGAGGTTAGATGACAGATGGCAAGCAAGAATGCAGCATGGCTTATATCTGTGCCAGAAACCACTGATAATACAAGGATGCTAGCTATAGTCATACACATGCATATTTTATATGATGTATTATACATACACACATACATTCAGAAAAATGCTTTATAAGGCATTTAAACAATACTTAGATAGAGGTTTCCCCATCCCTCTGTTCCCTCAGCCATGGGTTACCAAGATATATTAATGAAGCAAGCCTCCACCTCAAACACATTCACTTGAAACCAGCAACAGCAAGTATCCTTCTCGCTGTGCCTTCTGGGTTTATAGAAAACAAACACTCCTATGCATATTTTCCATGCCAGCCTAAAGGAAAATTTGGTGGCGAATTAAAAATCAGGGGGAATTGCTGAACAAACAGCACACTAAAATAATGAGCAAATTGTGAAGGACTTCCAAAAGACTCCATGTCGCACTTCTGAACATGCTGTATTTTTATATAAATCTTCATCTTAAAATAGAGCAATATATGGAAAAAAATCTGGACAGAGGCTACTAAAAGGCCCACACTGTTCCCATTTCCATAACATTCTTCATTCCCTCACTACCACAGCATCCACTCTTATCTCTGCTTCTTACGCTTGTAAAAATGTATGCAAACAGTAATGGAACAAGTGATTGCAAAATCCAATTTTCCTGCTCCTCGTACAAATTTCCAATACACCAAAACACCCACCTATGCTATCTTACTCACTGCAGGAAACCCCATGCACTAGCTGCTACAAAATGTATTTTAAAAGACAAACTTGGGCCTCTAAACACGCTTACACACATACCAGCATAGACCATTCAAAACAAAGAGATCAATGATTATACTCCTAAGATGCTGCTCTATCACCATCCTGTGCTTAAAAAAAAAAAAAAATCAACTTCTGGGATTATTTAATGTTTTAGATATTATATTTCTAATGAAATCTCTGCACTTACTAAGTCATCAACATATACCCAATACTTCATTTTCACTGCAGAATAAAACAAGCAGGACGAGGAAAGTGTGAGAAGCATAAATTGACAATGGAGGCAAAAAAGAAGGACTAAAGGCAATAAGAACTCACTTCGTCCTTAAAAAGTCCATTGCCAGAATCACAAACTGGTATTTTCTTCACAGGTTAAATATTTTGCCTAACGCTTCTATTACTTTTTCATGCATTTTTCTGTTCTTCTGAACATTAAGTTCTCTGGACATTGCTAAGTAATCCCTTCAAAACGCTGACACAGTTCCATGGCTCCTTACAGGAGCTCTGAGGAACTCAAGGTTTTTAACCTTTAAAATGAGACCCTTAGTCACAAGTTGCTATTATCGTCACAATACCATCAGTATAAAAACATATATATATACATTCCCTGAGCTGAATGCAACTCAGTGTATAATCTGCAGCATGCCCTCCCTGCTGATGTTAAATAGAAAAGTGAAGAAAATCCCTTGATATGTGCAGAACATGCATCTCGTATACAAAGATTATCACTGGCTATGAGAAAGGAATTTTTGCAGGCACCACTTGTTAAACTTCTGAGCCACTTGTTAAACTGCTGAAAGCACATCACTCATTAGGGCTTATGGCTTCTAAAACAGCCACTAATTTTTCAGTAGCTTCCTGTACTTCAGGGCATAAAAGACTGAAACAGCTGTACTTGGAAAGAAAGTTGTATTTTGGAGTATGCACTTTATTATACACTAAACCAAGGTTTATGGTGTTTAATTAAGGTCCAAATAAGGTCTAGAAAGTAGTGAAACTATTCATCCTAATATAATTTGAATTCTACCATTAGCAAAAGTATGATTTTAATACAGCTTTACATTAAGAAGCAAGGCCCACAGAAAAAGAATGTTAAAAAATCAGAAGATCCCTTTGAAGAACTGTTTTAGTTTTCCTTTATAAGCAGACAAAAAAAAGATCTTCATATTAAATGTCTCATGAAGAAGTGTGGCCTTGGTTTTAAGCTTTCAGTGAAGTAAAACAATAGAGAAAATTAACAGAAGATGTCAACAAGATTTTTTAAATACCTTGTTAAAGTTGGAGAAGCATTTATTCTTAGTGTTATCTGCAGATTCTATGTGGCTAAAAAAAGGTATTAAAATCACCTCTTTTCTGTATATTGATTAAATTTGTTTATATAAAAGTCTGCAAAAAAGGTTTGTAATAACTCCCTCCAACATTTTTTGATGATTTAAAAATTAAAGGATATCCAAAAAAATATAAAAACATGTGCTTAGAGAGGAACTGAACAGAGGACTCCTTTATCAGAAGAACTACATGGCCACCTTGACCAGCATGGAAAACTGCTTTTTGGATAACATTTTTTCTGAAGGCAGAACCCCAAAAGGCAAATTCATGATCACTCCACCAGTGCAGTAGGGATTTCCATTCAAAAAATCAGCAGATATTTCCACTTCTTACAATAAGGCCTTGAGTGACATTAAAAATATGAACTAGAGGAAAATAAAATATCATGGCATACAGTACCAAGTCTGCACAATTATGGAGGAAATAAAAACTTACCTTTAGAGAAATAAACAGTGCAAATCTGCCTTGTTTAAACAATTCAAAGATGGCCAAAGAGCAATACATGGATTAGCAGTGATTGTCCCCAGTACTTGGCACTGGTGAGGCCCTACCTCAAATCCTGTGTCCTGTTTGGCCCCTCAGTGAAAGAAGGACATTGAAGCACTGGAGAATGTCCAGAGAGGGTCAATGGAGCTGGTGAAGGGTCTGGAACACAAGTCCTGTGAGGAGCAGCTGAGGGAGCTGGGGGTGTTTAGCCTGGAGAAAAGGAGACTCACAGGAGACCTTTTAGCTCTCTACAACTGCCTGAAAGGAGGCTGTAGCCAGGTGGGGGTCGGCCTCTTCTTCCANGGGTCGGCCTCTTCTTCTGGGTAACAAGCAATAGGAGAAGAGGAAGTGGCCTCAAGATGTGTTGGGGGAAGTTTAGATTGGATATCAGGAACAATTTCTTCATGGAAAATGTTGTCAAGCATTGGGACAGACTTCGCAGGGAAGAGGTGGAGTCACCATCCCTAGAGGTATTGAACAGGTGTGTGATAGATGTGGGACTTAGGGACATGGTTTAGCGGTGGACTTGTCGGTGTTGGCATACATTGGACTCAATGAGCTTAAAGGCCTTTTCCAATCTCAATGATTCTGTGATTCTGTGATCTTGTGGAGGGCATTTTAATGCAAATAGAGTTCTGTTAAACACACTCCCTGCTCACACAGTGAACAATATTCCCTGTCATCCCTGTCATCCTTCACCAAAGCATGAAATTTCAACACAAGAAGAAACACTGGTCACTAGCTGTTTCAAATGTGGTTGCAGTCTCAAATAACTTCACAACCTGCAGGGAACCCACCTATCAAATCCACACCTTTTGGGTACATCTTTGCCTCTTTGGGTACATCTTTGCCTCTTTGGGTACATAGCTGAGCTGCACGGCTGACTTTGTATAGAAAATGCAAGTGGAGAGATTCAAGGATATTTTCAGCAATACATTTTGATAAATGACAAAATTGTTTCTACGTGGAAGATGCGTTACCTATGTGAATTAGGTAACTGGGTTAACTACATCAAATGTCTGAGTTTAAAAGCAGCAAACTTGAACCTTTCTCATGAGCTCAAAGTGTTGAACTTGCTGTTGAACCACCATTGTAAAATAGCAATTCCTAGTACCATGTATCATATACAATAGATTTATATCTTTCTTTGCCACAATTATTTGTATTCATATCTGATTCTTAAGAAATTATCACCTTGAACAAAGTGTAAGGCTTCACTATCCAGGAGGTAGCAGGCCACATAGAGCCCCAAACCCAGTTTGTATTCTGGCATGGAGGTGAAGTCAGACCCAGGGCTCAGTGCTCTGCCTTGCAGCACTGAGCCCTGAAACTTCCTCTGAGATCATGGATTCTTGGGACCAAATCCTAGATATTAACCAAACACATAGGAAAGGACTGACATTAGAGAAGAAACGATCTGAAGAAAGAAGATGGACAACTAAAAGGAAGAGAAAAGCTTTATCTCAATTTAACAAAAGCAGACCTGAGGTACAGGCAGACTCCAACTTCTCCAGAGGCAGCACACAAAGGTTAATCGTACCTCAAGTCTCTGTCCAATAACTTAACATCCAGACTGATTCTTTCTTAAAGTGAAATCAAGAAGTATGAATCTCGGAGTAGCACTGCCAGAACAATGACAAATTTTCTGGATGACAATGACTTCTAATTGCTCCTGCCACTTGTTATAGGATTGCTAGATGTCTTTCAGCTACAGTTATACCCAGCATCATGGCAGCACAGTGCACCTCTGCAAAAAAATCAGATACTCTGATTATAATTTCTGGCCAACAAGCAGCTGAATTAGCAAAAACCCATCACAGTTAGCACTTCTGGCAAATCCCTACCCTCCAAGTTCAACCAAAAGTACTGAAGACTAGGAAATAAATCATTAAATTGTCTTAAAGCGATGCCTCCAGAAGTGCTGGATCCCAACACACAATCTGGTTGTTGCCTATCCGTTGTGGTTAGACAACTCAATATCAAGGGCTGCTACCTTTCAGGTATTTCACATTAATTAAATTACAGAAAAAAAAATGTTTTCAGAAGATTAGTATCACAAATCACCCTGCTCTTGTGATGGACAACCATCCTGATGGACATGGGTGACAAGTGGTGTCCATCAGGGGTCTGTATTGGGACCAGTGTTATTTAAGGTCTTCATTAATGACAGAAACAAAGGGATCGAGTGCACCCTCAGCACATTTGCAGATGACACCAAGCTGAACGGTGTGGTTGAGACACCTGAATGACAGGACGACATCCAGAGGGACCTGGACAAGCTCCAGAACTGGGCCTGGGGGAATCTCATGTGGTTCAACAAGACCAAGTGCGAGGTGCTGCACCTGGGTTGGGGCAATCCCTGGTGTCAATCCAGTCTGGGGGATGAACAGATCTAGGGCAGATCTGCTGAGAAGGACTTGGGGGTGCTGGTGGAGGTGGACCTGACCCAGCAATGTGTGCTTGCAGCCCAGAAAGCCAATTGTATCCTGGGCTGCATCCAAAGCAGCGTGGGCAGCAGGGCCAGGGAGGTGATCCTGCTCCTCTCCTCTGCTCTGGTGAGACCCCACCTGCACTGCTGCATCCAGCTCTGGGGGCCCCAGCACAGGAAGGACATGGAGCTGTGGTTGGAGCAGGTGCAGAGGAGGGCCAGCAAGTAAATTAGAGGGATGGAGCACCTCTCCTATGAGGAAGGGCTGTAAGAATTGGGACTGTTCAGCCTGGAAAAGAGCAGGCTTTGCGGTGATGTAATTGCAGCCTTCCAGTACCTAAAGGGAGCCTACAAGAAAATTGGAGATGAACTTTTTATAAGAGCATGTAGTGACAGGACAAGGGGGAATGGCTTCAAACTGAAAGAGGGCAGGTTTAGATAAGATATTAGTAAGAAATTCTTTGCTTTGAGGGTGGTGAGGCACTGGAACAGATTGCCCAGAGAAGTTTTGGATTCCCCATCCCTGGAACTATTCACAGCCGGGTTGAATGGGGCTTTGAGCAGCCTGATCCAGTGGAAGGTGTTCCTGCCCATGGCAGAGGGATTGGAACTTGATGGTCTTTATGGTGCCTTCCAACCCAAGCCATTTTATGTTTCTACGATTCTCTGATTCCAAGATATGTAAGTGGTCATAGCATCAGTACCACATCCTGACTTTCTGAAATTACAAATTCAAAATTAGTAGACACATGTTGGTACAGGAGCAAGATATAACTGATAAACCAGGTAGCTCATGTCAAATTTTGTTTCTACCAAAATGTTTATTCTGTAATTTGGGAATGAAATACAAAATTGTCAGTCCCAAGCTACAACATATTAGAGATTTGAAATACCCTTTTCTCCTTTCTTTAGTACAACCCCAAGGTGTCCTAGGTTCCTCAGCCTCTCCTCCATTGTCTCCTTTTCTCCTTTCCTTTTTTTTT
>VWZT01004477.1:977826-991652 GCA_013397055.1 Pachycephala philippinensis | reverse complement strand
CTGGCTCATGTTCAGCTGCTGTCACCCAGCAGCTCCAGGTCCTCTTTCCTTGGTTTCTTTCCAGCCATTCTGTCTACAGCCTGTAGCACAGCCTGGGGTTGTTGCGACCCAAGTGCAGGACCTGGCACTTGGCCTTGTTGAGCCTCACACAGTTGGCTCTGGCCCATTGATCCAGCCTGTCCACATCCTTCTTGCCCTCCAGCAGATCAGCACTCCCACCCAATTTGGCATTGTCTGTAAACTTACTGAGGGTGCACTCAATCTCCTCATCCAGATAAAGACATTAAACAGGACTGGCCCCAATACTGAGCCCTGGGGAACACCAATGGGGACCAGCCATCAGCTGGATGTGACTCCCATTCACCACAACTCTCTAGGCCTGGCCATCCGGGCAGTTTTAACTCATATAAGAGGTCACCTGTCTAAGCCATGCGCTGCCATTTTCTCCAGAGGAAGTCAGTATCAAAGGCTTCACTGAAGTCCAGGTAGACTACATCCACAGTCTTTCCCTCATCCACTAGGCAGGTCACCTGGCTATTAAAGGAGATCAGGCTGGTCAAGCAGGACCTGCCTTTCCTAAACCCAGGCTGGCTGGGCCTGATTCCCTGGTTGTCCTACACGCGGTGCATGATGGCACTCAAGATGATCTGTTCCACACTGGAGCAGGGGAAGACTGTGAGGAGTTCTCCCATGAAAAGGAAGGAATGGCAGAGACAACATGTGATAAACTGACTGCAGCCCCCATTTCCCATCTCTATGCTGTTTTGAGAGAGAAGATAGAGAAAATCAGGAGTGAAGTTGAGTCCAGTAAGAAGGGAAGGGTGGGGGAAGGTGTTTTAGGATTTGGGTTTATTTATCTTTATCCTACTCTGATTCTGATTTGCAGTAAGTTAAATTAATTTCCCCAAGCTGAATCTGTTTCTCACATGACAGTAACTGCTCAGTGATCTCCCCCTGCCCTTATCTGGGCCCATGAGCCTTTCATTATATTTTCTCTCCCCTGTGCAGCTGAGGAGGGGAGCGACAGAGTAGCTCTGGTGGCCACCCGGCATACAGTCACAGTGAATCCAGCAGAGCACACAGCAATAAAAGCTTTTTTTGTACTCTCTGTCGCCTCAGCTTTAGCCTGGAGGAAAATGTACTTTTCCTTCAGGGAAAACACTTTTAATTTTCTTGTTCATTCAGTTCTTGGCCTCTGACAAAGGAGTCAAAAGGGTGGCAGTTGCCAAAGTCACTTATTGATTTTCTTGGTTTATTTATGAATTCCAGACATGCAAGTGCCTGTCCTCAAATTTTAACACCTGGTATTTCACACCATTAAGTAAATTGCCAGGAAGACTACGTCCTTTTCACCTCTGCAACTTTCATGTAACTAGCGAGCTGCCCTTACAGAAAGTTCATCAAACTTTGGCTTTCATAGAAAGCTCTCAAACTTAGGTCTTCTTCACTAAAGCTGTATGTGAAAGTTACCTGCCTTTTCTTCTTTAAAGAAGGCTTTCTTCTGTGGTCTTAGTCTACCAGCACACGGGAAGGAAAGCTCTGTATTAAGATGAAATACAAGTAATAGGAAGCAAACGGAAAAGTAAAAAGGCACAGTATGAGATCAACAGGAAGTTTCAAGGCTAATCCCAGTACAAGACGTTGCAGTAATCCAACAGAATGAGACAAAAACCATGAATCATTCTGTCGAGGTCTCGACTTCAGAGAAATATGGCAAACACTTAAATGCAGGCAGAAAAAAAGCACACGACCATAAATTCTTCAAGGATAGAGCTGAAAGCACTCCCAAACTACAAACCCTGTAAAAAACTAAGAGGGCAAACCCCCTCCATAACAAGAAGCACTCCTGTCGCTCCTGTTCTCCTCAAGATTCTTCCCTCATATTGTTCATGTCATTAATTTTACTTTCCATCACAGAAATCTAAGCTTTTTTTCCTTTTGATCCCATACAGAGTAAATACCAAGAAAGAAAGGATCAGATCATCTTGGGTGAATGAAAGATAGAACATTGTCTCATTGGCCATGTAACTGGAACTCCCCAGCTCCTTTTCTACACGGACTGCTTAAACCTGGTCAGACAGGGACAAGCTTAGAAACTGAAACAGGCCCACCAGAAAAAAGGGATGTTACAAGTGAACAAACCTGTGAATTCCTGCTGAATCCCTGAACTGATCAGTCGACTCCCAACAACTTGTGTTGATAGTTTTTTTATGGTGAATGGATAATTGTTTGAAAAATACCTTTTTAAGGGGTGATGTTTTGCTTTAAGTTAATGTAGAAAGATAAAAAAAAACCCTTGCAAGATAAATTATGAAGATATTTTGCTTGAAAAAGTGAGAGCTTTTAAATTTAAAAACTACAATCAATATCAAATCTTCTAAAAGCACAAAATACAAGAATCATAATATATTAGTCAGGTTCTATATTCTTAGAATAGATTTCTCATTAAAAAATCAATATCTAATTTTGCTCTGAAATACAAGAAAAATGTACTGTGCATTTAATCTCAAAGGAATTTACACACTTTTTACATACACACTAGCAGAATCAATTCATATAATACTGCAATTTCCACCTTTGAGTAAATACAGTTCCTTTCTGTGAGTATACGGAAAAACAGCTTCTTGAAGAAACCAAAGGAAAACAAAGTACACTATCAAAACTTCAGGAAGTTAGGGGTATGCAGAACACAAAGTAATTTAAAAAATTACAGATACATTTCTGAACAGTGTTAAATAAAGTGGGGTGCTTTTTTTTTTTTTTCAGAAATGTAGGTAGCCATGCCTTGGTTTCACTTTTCTTAGGTTTACTTTCTGTGCAAGGCTTGGGGTGTAACTGAACAATTACTGGATGCATTTGAGCAAAATTGCTTCAGTCTGCAAAACACAAGACTTATACGGATGTATCCCATTTAAACAGACTCAACAACACTTCCGTTTTACTCCAGGTAACACATGTGCTTCCAGTGAGACTTGTTCAAGGCAGAGAGTCACCACAGTTGATCAAACTCAGCAGAGACACAGGACCACAGAAATACAATGTTTTGCTGGTTCATGGCAGCAACTGCATCACTTGTCCTTAAGACATGACTGCAGGCAAAATTGTTCCTAATTTTCAGCTCTTGAAGAACTTTCACCGATGCACTCTGCATGTTCACAGCAATGCTGAGCAACATAATGTTGCAATTAAAGTCCATAAAGCAACCTGTACATATTTCTGTACAGCCTGGTTCCATATTCTTAGGCACAAGCACATATACACATATAAAGCCTCTTTTAATTCTCATCCATAAAGTGCAAACCCATTACCCTGATACTTTGCAGGTAGCATCCTGGGCCAAAATCAATAGAGTTAACCTAGGATGATCTAGAGCCCTCATAAATTCTGTCCTTTCTTCCCAACTGCCTCGACTCATGCTCCATGCGCTCCATCAAACAGCTGCCTTCCTGTTCTACATCTATAGCTAAAAACACACGACCAGCAGAACATTAAACTGTATAGCTGAAGTTTGTCATGCAATGTCAAACTTTCTGCAATAAATAACAGTACCAAGGAGACATCACTTAAAGTAACTAAAATACTCATAGATTTTTCACGTCCTTTTACTGCTCGAGCTTTCACATTTTTTCGTCTACATCTGTGCAATATCATTTAATCAGTACAAAATTTAGTCTCCTGATGTCAAATATCAAAATGACTCTAAAGTTAATACTACAAATAAGTAAAAGTGCAATGACTTTACTTTGAAAACAACTTAATATAAAAGGCTAATTAAAAACCTAGAGAATAATGAATATAAATGAAAAAATACTCTGCTTTCTTAGAACATGCAAGTGCTAAAGAAATTGGGCAAAGAAAAAAGATGAGAAAACTTCACAATATATTCAAAGTCTTCAAAATTAATAGATATTTTACAAAAACACAGACAAAATCTTCATGAGTAGTTGCTACAAAATTTTTAATGCTCACTAGGCTCACAGTCCAAACAAGGTTCAAAAAAAAATGTAGCATCTTTTATTAGACCTGCTTGCATAAGATGCAGACAGAGTTTCGGATACATAAATACTTTGTTTGATCAATTCAGAGTATGCAGTATTGGTAACCTAGAGAAACACTTGAGAAGACACTTCACACTTAGGTCGTTCAAGCATGTGAAGACTTCCATTAGCAATTTTCAGAACAAATGGAGTGCTCTGCTTCTTGCTAAAAGAGTAGTACCCTTTTCCCCTGCAATATAATAGTACTTACACTAAAATAGTCTGGTTGGGCTGTGCTCCTTTCATGAGCAATGTCCTAATAAATTTCATATAATGAAGTTCAAAAAAATAACTTTCAGTTAATAATTCCTTAATAAAGGACAGACAAAAACATTAGGAGATTTCAAACACTACATTTTTATTGCAGATATCTGAAAAATCTCCATATACAGATAGATGCACTCCTTATCTTCAATAGTATGAACAATGCTTACCAAAGGCAAAGTGTACAAAGTCCTGACACTGAAAACAAGACACACCTGATATGAAGAAACTCAGAAATTACTACCTAAATAAGCGTTCTAATTCAATCTAGAACTGTCTGGAAACAGCTATTCATCATGCCATGTCTCTTCATGCCTCTCAAGTGGCAAGTGTATGAATGGTTTTGTGTGTGTCATTATTCTGAAAATTGCAACTAGCTCTTCTTGCCTCTGTAACAGTGCCAGAAAATATATTTGGAACATGGCTTTCTTGTTTAAAACTCTCTCTGGATGTAAGTATCTGACATGCAATCAAATTTTGAGGATGATTACTTCAGTTCTAAGTACAAAGAATTACAATGCTATCCTATCAATTGTCTTATCTAAGAAACCATTAAATCAAACTCATAGTGGTATTCTTTTCTGCTGCTTGTTGTGAATATTGAAAGTAAGTCTGACTAACATTTACTGTCTAGATTCCCAAACTAAGCTACACTATAAGCATTGCATAATATTTTACCATGTCTATGAAGTATAAAATAAGGGATAAAACAATCATAATTCCTGACAGATGTAGAGATCTGATAAGGTATCTGCATCCTTACAGATCTAATACCTGGATTTGACGGAGGTAAATCATACAGAGGTGTAAATCATTGCAGTAATTGTAAATTTAGGCAAGTATTTCCAAAAAACAGAATGAAACTAGTCCGTGTTTGTAACTGATGACATAAGATTTTTTTACATGTTTTATCACTGCTGGGAACTGAAGTCAGACTATAGGCACGCAAGCTTTTTCCCCCAAAACGTAATTGCATGCGAACATCTATTAATTAAAACTGATAGGCCCAGGGGAGTAGACAAATGCAGCAGCCACCAGTGGGTGGGTAGAGCAAAGGAGAAGGTAAAACAAGCTAGAAATTAAAATTGGCTCTAACTATTGGCAACCCAAAACAGAATTTCAGTTCTTTCATTTTCCACCTTCAATAATGCCTGCATTTCAACCAGCTTGAATACAAGGGCAGCAGTATTTTTAAATAGCCTTTTCCTAAGGCATTAAGCTCAAGCCTTAAAATGCTTAGTAACCGCCTGATGAAGGAAGCACGCTACATCTTTGTTAGCTGCTTTCCTATCCAAGGATGCAAAAAATTCTTCATATGAGTCTTCAGAAATAAAAGGCTATTGACAAGACGGAGAATTTCAAATCTCTCTTAATGCTGTTCTCCCTTTGCTATTTTCCAGAAAAATAAACAACAGGATGGTACCCTCCCCCTCTAAAAAGAAGCCTGTTCTGCATAATTCCTTTTAAGATAAGGTTTATAACAATTCTGTACTTTGAGAAGTTCCTGCCCAGAGATCACGTTCTTTCACCCAGTCTTTGTCTTCACCCTTCTGCAGGGCACAGATAATGCCCATGAATTTGAAGAATGACAGACTTTTTAGTTAGAAAGTATTAGTGCAATGTCAGACAAAGCCAGCAATGAAGCTTTGGCAGATTCTCGTATCAAATGGAGAATCATGTGGGAAGACACATGCGCAGAAATAATGCCCTGTGCATTCCAACAAAACCACTTAAACTGGGGCCAGAAAAGAGCTCTGGACAACAGCTTGCACCTCAGACGTTCCAAAAGTTCAACATACACCGATCTGAAGCCAGTGTCTAAAAGATGGTAGGGACGTTTATTACTGTCTGTCATCCCCTATCACCTCCTGTTCTTCTGCAGCTTTTAAGAAATGCCTATCAATCTGCTATTGTCTGCTGACGGTCTCCTGCTCCTCCTCAGCAGCGAGATGGCTGCCCAGTAGATCAGTCAATGACTGTCTCATAATTGCCTTGCTAGGTGACTGTTCAATTGTGAATATGTTTTGACTCCTCAGTCTCTTTAGACTACTCAGTCCACCTTCAAGTGAAAAAAATCACTATAAATTCTCTGAAATACCCTGAAAGGCATTAAAACACTCCTTGCAATTCAGAGGTCACCACAAGTTGTCTCCTTTATCAAAACACATTTATGGCCATACCTGCCCTCTCAGACTGATGAAAACTTGAAGCTTCAAATGTTGTTAAATTCTTTCTGATGCTTCCATCGGCCAAAAGGCCACAACAGTTTCTGCACTGTTCAATTCTCTCTCTTCCTCTCTGAGCAAAGGCCTTGGGCAGTAAAGAGAAAGGGGTGAGGAGCAGTGACCAAAGCAATCCTTTCCCTCAGCGATTTGAGAACATGTTTAGATACTGGTCTCTCTTGTAAGCCTGAAAGCATTCAGCATAAGGACATGCCAAGTCTTGCACGGGGAGAATAATCCCAGGGGGCCAACCAGCTGGAAAGAAGCTCTGCAGAGAAGCAACTGAGAATTCCTGGTCAACACCAAGCTGAACATGAGCCAGCAACATACGCTTGCAGCAAAGAAGGCCAAAGCCATCCTGGGCTGCAGTGGAAAAGCAGCACTAGCAGATTGGAAGTGGTGATCTTTGCTCTCTGCCACGTCTGTATGATAAATCTACTTCTGGGCTCCTTGATATAAGACATGCATGCTGGAGCCAGTGCAGCAAGGAGCCATAAATATAGACAAGGGACAGGAGCACCTCACATGAGGAAAGGCTGAGCGAGTGGGGACTGTTCAGCCCGAGGAAAGAAGATCCAGAAGGATTTTAACATGTGTAAATTCCCAGTGGGGAGGACTAAAGAAGACAGAGTTAAACTCTTCCCAGAGGTGCCCAGTGACTGGACCAGAAGCAATGAACACAAACCAAAACACAGAAGTTCCATCTGAATGACAGGGAACACTTTTTACTGTGAGGGAAGCTGAACACTGGAAAAGACCATCCAGAGAGGTTGTGGAGTTTCCACCCTTGGAGGTACCCGAAAGCCACCGGAACTTGGCCCTGCTCTGAGTAGGAGGTTGTACTAGACAACCTCCAGAAGTAAAATCGTTTCACCATGGATTTGTACACTCAAGTATCAGGTTTAGAGTTCGCACTGCCAGGAAGAGGTGCAAGGCAATATTTAAACAGTCTTTCTGTGTGATTCCAGGAGCTTAAAATACCCATGCACACAGTAAGCAACCTGCACTCTGCTCCCTGCACCACCATAGGGTCTGGAACATGGTGGTTCCAAACTCCTTTAAGTACAAAGGAAGAAAAAAAAGGCTCTCAAGCAGAAGCCTCCATTCCTTGGGCTCCACTGCAGAGAAAGTGAGATTCATGCAGCCATGGAGAGAATAAGTAAGAGGGATTCGGATTCAGAGGAAAGAGTCTTGGTATTGTTTATCTATTTTATCCTTTAATTCCTTGGTGCCAAATGCACAACCAGTTCCCAGAACTCTCCTCCATTGTTTCTCAGTGGGATTAAAGATAGGCTTTCAACCCTTTATTCTAAAGATAAGATAAAGACAGACTTCCTCAAGATGGCCCCTTGACTCTCACTTTTATTTCTGCAAAGTGGCCCAGTTTCAACAGAAAGGAGGAAGAATGATCCTACCTCTTCCTTCCCTACTGTTTATGGAAGGGCAATTATTATCAGGGGATTTACAGCATACAGGCTAAAAAGGTCTTGCAACCGAACTTCCCCATGTTGCCCCTAAGTACTATACAAAATGAGGATGGCAGCAGCTGCCACTGTGCTTTGAGCAGTATTCAATGTTTTCTGACAATGTTAGGTGTGGGCCAAGTGCTAGAAAGGGAGAAGGAAAGACATTGTCTTCAGGAAACTGGTTGAGAGCACAAGCCTCCTGGTCAATTGGTTAATCTTCAGTTAAGCCGTAGTCAAGGCTGGAAGCTTCCAGGTGCCCCAAGGAAATTACAGAGAGGTTACTTTGCAAACCCTGAAACAGATATTCTCACCAACTGCAAGTGACCAGGATTTGGCAGCCCTGAAACATGAGCAGCTGCAATATCCCTATTGATTCTAGAGACCTGAGTTCTATTAAAATCACGTTTATGTACCATACTAGGTGGTCAAAATAGGGTGTCAGCATCAAATCTCCCTAATTATTAACTGCCATGAAAAATCTTGAGATAACTTTTAAGATGAGAGGGTTTCAAGTACCTGCTACCCTCTCTACTGAAGCTATTCAAGTAGAGTTACAAAACTACAAAGCACCTCCTGTGCCTGAGTTAACTTTCCTACTGTTGCCACTACCTCAGCCAACAATCTCACGGCCTTCTTACGTCCCATCAGAAGCTTAGTAAGGGCTTTTATCCCCACTTAAGTTTGCTCCAGCAAACGAATGTCATGGTAACTAGGAACCACCTCCTAATTACTGGCCAAAATTTGAACAGAACTGGAACTCAACTAGCTGTGTTCTCAGCTGCCATAGTTTCCACTTACTACTTGCCTAACCCAATGAGATAAGGCACACAACTACATATAAGCAAACTTCATCTTAAGTACACACATATATATAATTCTGTGATTTCTCTGCGATTGAAGTTTGCTGTATATAACTGTGGTCTTTTCAGTTCAAGGCACCTTATACCCCCACAAGCAATATAGTTGTCTCAGGCTACCTAGTGTTTAAATGTACATGTTTAACTTTCAAACTATTTTTTTCTTTCAATTTTCCCCACATACACACACTTTTACAAATGATGGTTTGTTTCTCTCTCCAGTCTCATTGAAAACTTACCCTTTCATGCTTCTTCACAATTTTTTTGTCACATCAGTCACCTGTTGGGCAACATCTGGACTTCAGGCTAGACATCAGCCACTCTACATGAAACTCTTCCCTTCCAGCTACAGGAGTATCTACCAAGTAAAACAGGAAAAAATGCCTCCGATGTGAATTAGTCTGCAGAGGAGGCCATTTTACTACTGCCCTATGCAAACATTTACTCACATAAGAACAGCAAAAGCTTGGGTGTCTAAAGCCAAGTACCATTAAAAGAGATGATAGAGACTATAATCTTCAGAGATATGCACAAAATCTGGCAAAGTCGGCGTGAAACATGAGAGCTGAGTATACCATGGCAAAGCCCCACCTACCCAACAGACTGCTCTCCATGCAACTTTCCAAGGTGTGGCAAACAGGAAGGTGATGCTCTCCCAGCCACAGAGGAACAAAACACAAAGCTCTGAAGCTCCAAGATGAGATGGAGGACCTGCTTCCTACTCCCAGATGATGGGACTGCACTCAAAACGCTTCAGTTTCTGCTTAGTGCCTGGCAAGCATCAAAGTGTTTATGCGGATTTGAGTCTTCAGTGCCATACAACAGACTGGGACCACAGTTCACTGAATGAAGGCATGGATATGGTCTCAGGAATACCTAGTGACACAGTCCCTATTACAGAAGGAATGCAGAACCTGCCTTTGGATGTGAAGGCAATTTCAAGGCAATCAGTTAATGGCAAAGTGTTCCTCAAGCCAAAGTACACCTGTTCATGGGAGACGCAAAAGAAGGAACCTTCACAAAAACCCAAACTCCTCAACACATTACTCCAAGGTATTCAACAAGTCATAGGATAGCAAAGTGTTCCCCTTCCACAAACACCACCCACAGCAGTGTGAAATCTGATATCAGAAGGGTGCGGGGAAGAAAAGGTCCCTGCCACTGACCAGGTGTACCTAGAAAAAGAAAGTCACACTGGCCAGTATAAGATTTATGTCTTTATCCTAAGGGGACAAGCTCTGTTGGCCCCACCCTGCTGAAGGAAACTCAGCAGGCCAAAAACCTGACAGACAGGGAAAGTTCCTGGAAAGCAACAAGCAGGTGGTCTCAAAGGGAAGGATGCGTTTGTAATTCTCCAGTGCAAGCAGTGAAAAGAGCTCAGTGTCCATAGTCCTGCGCCCTGTAACAGCGCCCTGTTCGCAGGCTGGCACGCTGCAGTACGTGCTGATGTCAGCATGAACTGGCAGAGAGGGCTTACAAGAAGGCTTTTAGCTCAGAGTCAGAAACAGGGATCAGGAAGATAGGTACAGAGCTGAAGGAGAGGGACAGCCTCTTTACCAATGACCCTAACTGCTTTCACTTCTCCTGAAATCCATATAGTCTACTCACAGAAGCACTTCAAATTCCCCTGGATCCACAATTTTATGATCTCTGTGTGAAGAATACAGTCATTTAACCAATATTTCTTCCTACGATTTTCTGCGATGAGGAGTGCTGAAAAGGAAAATTACAAGTACTGTTTTAGAAACTTTCATTGCTATCAGGACATCCAGAACAGGAGAGAAATGCTGCACCCTTTTTAGCCCTTATGATTCATGAGACAGCACATATCCGGCCTCTGATCAGCCCAGGATTGAAGGTAGTCTAGTTTGCAGCACTGATTCTCAGCTTCACTTTCAGGGAAAATTACAGATTTGCATGTGGGTGTTACAGATGGAAACATTTCTCCACCAGGTGGTTTTAATGAAAACTGGTGGCAGTTTTGTTGAGACATTTGGATAATCAGAAAATCTTTTAACAAAGATAATAGGAAGGAGTGGTGATATGTGACTTTTATAATATAGCTGTGTCATCTGATAGCACCACTGTACATTTGTAACAAACCTTTATAAAATTATGGAAGTAAGTTCTTGTCAAAATTCCAGTCTTAAAAGAGTTACTGCGTGAAAAGGTGTGTCAAACTCTTATCCCAAAAAGAAAGTAAGTGTTCACCGTACAGAAAAGGCAAGTGATCTCAGAAAATCTAGTGGCTCTCTCTAAGAGTTGAATCATAAGCCATAAGAAAGCTATTTGCTGTGACCTGATTTTTACAAACTAATGATGTAGCTAAAGCGAGTATACAGGTTTGTAAGTTTTCCAATGCATCTTCCCTCAATTTCTGGCTCTTTAAATAAAGACAGAAATCTATTTAAAAATCACAATTTCTTAGGCCAATGGAGAGCTTAGACTGTTATTCTCATTATTTTAAAGAACTTTTGCAGGGAAATAAACTTTTAAATTTGGGTATCACAAACCTTTGAAGATAATATAAAGTAATTTCCAGCTAAATTCACAAAGCACCATTTTTGCCCTCTTCTAAAAATTATATATTAAGTGTTCTAAGTCTATTTAGTGAAACTGCTGAAGATTCCCATAATCTCACAGAAAAGGAAATATCAGTCCAAAATTCAAAAACACCAATGTAAAAGAAAAAAAAAAAAAAAAGAGAGTGAAAAAAGGAGGAAAATCTATTCTCTACCCAATGTTAACAAGAATAGGGCTGAGAAAATACCATGTCCGTCGAGGGAAGTTCATTCTCACACTGACTGTAAGATTTATAGTATTCTTCTACAACATCATCACAGAACCAGTAATCTTCTTCACAGAATAAAAGCTAAATATTTGCAGAGAAGTAGCTGTGCTGGAGGACAAGGAACAGAAGCATACGTATAGTGTAGAGCCTTTGAGCTACTCCTTTATTTAATTGATTTCTGATGAATAGAAACTGAGGAGGGATCCTTCACTCACGTTTCCCCACAGTGACTAACACAATGCATTT
This sequence comes from Pachycephala philippinensis, assembly GCA_013397055.1. Taxonomy (NCBI): domain Eukaryota; kingdom Metazoa; phylum Chordata; class Aves; order Passeriformes; genus Pachycephala; species Pachycephala philippinensis. The sequence goes on along the minus strand of VWZT01004477.1, from coordinate 979,769 downwards.
TCACAGAAGGTTTCTCATTCCAATCACCCCACCTCCGAGGGTAGCCACACCCCAAGCACAATGAACTGCAACAGCAAACTGAACTCTTCGTCTTGAACTGCGATCCAAGCACCACAGTCCCGGACAGCTCCTCGCCAGCACAGCACTGGCAGCTGGGCCTCAGTACCCACCACTGCAAGGATCTCTAGTAGCCCCTGTAAAAATTCGGAGTCAAGAACGAATAGGAAGGGACAGGGACAGCAATGTACTGAAACGCTGTCCCAGCTTCACCACGCACAGCGCACGGGGCCGAAGTCGGGAGCCTGCGGGGGTTTGGTCTCCAGCCGTGGGGAAGAGCTGGCACCTGCATCGCTCAAGTGGGTATTTCCGATGCAGCCAAAAGAAACACCCAGATCACGTCACACCTTCAGCGCATCCCCTCCGAGCACAGGTGCACGCAAGCAGGCGGCAGTGAGGTAAGGATACACCTCCTGTGGCACGGAGGGTCTGCGTGGCGTCAGAGGCTCGCACTGTTCCAGTCACCTCTCCCACCACCTCCCGCCCGGAGCGAACAGGCCTGACGGGCTGTCAGAAGAGGAGAAACCGTGATTCTCCTCCACAGGCCACGACTCCAATCTGTTAATTCTCATCACTTGCAGTAGGCGATTCAGCAACGTTACGTTTGAAGCCTCCGACTGACGGAGGAGGCTAAAATATGTGATCACATGCGTTGTTTGGCAGGGACGAGGGGGTGAGGGAAAAGGTTCAAAAGAGGCTGTGGGGATCTGGTTTCCAAACATGGCACCTACCCACACCCCGCGTTCCCCGCACCCCTCCCCGTGCCGCCGGCAGCGGGATAAACCCACTCCCCCGCCGTCCCGCCACCACGCACGCACGCCCGCCCGCTGGAATGAGCAGTGCGACTAATTCCATCTATTTCCTAATTACGAACGCCCTGCCGCCCCACAGAGCGCTGCTGCCCGTGGCTGCCCGCCCTGGGGCCGGCGGCGGGCGGGCGGAGCGGGGCTCCGGGGGTGTGCCGGGCGGGGGCAGCAGCCCCAGCCCCGCGGCGGGAGGCAGCGGGGGCCGAGCCAGGCGGGGGCAGCACGGCAGCCGCGGAGGCTCCCGCACGGAGGGAAACCCCACCCAGCGGCCCCTCCTGGCAGAGGCGGGGTTTTGGGGACCCCAAAGGAATCCCACCTCGCCCCTCACCCCCATGTCGGGGTTTCCGCCCGCCCTGCGCCGCCGGCTCCCTCGGCGCGGGGAGGGCCGCCGTCCCGCTCCGTCCCGCCGTGCCGGGCTCTCCCGGCGGTGCTGCCTCGGGAGGACCTGCCCGGGGGGGGGGAGGAGGAAGTTACGGGCCGGGAGCGGAGCAGGACCGGGGCTCCGCGGCGCCAGCCCCGCCGAGCAGGGCGAAGCCGGCCGGCTCCGGGCACCGGCCGGCTCCCGCTGTGGCAGCGCCCGCTCCGCCCGCCGGCGATCGGTGCATGAATGAGTGCCTGAATGAATGAATGACTGGCGTCTGCTTACTTGAGCATGGCCTCTTCTTTTTCTTCCTCCTCTTTCTGCCGGTCCATCACTGCCATGATGATGTTCCTCTCCTCCTCTGTCAGGTGGCTCAGGTCGGGCAGCTCCTGCATCGGGGGGGGCACCGTGGGCGGGCGAGGGCCGCGGGGCCCCACCGAAGAAGACATTTTCTTTCCGCCTCTCCCTTACACCTTCTACCTTTGCACGGCGAACCCAGCCAGCCTCTCCTCCGCCCCCTTCACAGGGTAGTCCTCCGAGCAGCGGCAGCCGGCAGCTCTCTGGCAGCAGCGGAGGAGGCGGAGACCCAGCCTTTCATGGTTGCTTGCATCCACCCCGGCCCGGTGCTGCCGCTGCTCGCTCCCTTTGTTTCCGCGGCTTCGGGGAGCTCAGGGGCTGCCGCGCCGCCGCCCGCAGCCCATCCTCCCGGCGGTGGGCGT